>BHFT01000109.1:0-88715 GCA_004320025.1 Laticauda laticaudata | reverse complement strand
GCCCCTTTTGAGAGCGGATAACAACGGATGGAACATTTTGCTCGTCCGTTGTGTCCTTTTTACTAATGTTTTGCATCAGTTGGGCAGTGTGACAGGGCCTTTAGAATTACATACGATGACTAAGACTTTCTGCAATCATGGTGGGGTATAAACCCAAACTTTTTTCAACATTGAATCCCAGGCCTAATATTCATAAATCTATTGGGTCCAGGAAAGTGACTCATCTCAAAGGTAAACTTTGATGTACTTTCCTTTTTTAATATAGTCAATTGTACATATGAACCCCTTAAAATTGGCTCACCCCCAAATTATCAAATCAGCCTGATTCTTTTGCATTAACTTGGATTACAAAAATCACAAATACTTTGTTTACCACTATTATTGACTTAAATTTATTGGCCACCCAATTCCAGTGGACCAGTTGTATTTGGTTTTATTTTTGTTATACAACTGAGACAATTTCCACAAATACCGAAAGGGGTCAGGGATTAAATATACTGCTGGATTAAGGCTATGGACTGATATAGACTTGCATTCTGCTTTCAGGATGCCTAATTCTGTTAACATCTAGCAAGCTGGAGCATATTTAAGCATTTAAGTGAACGTCTCTGGAGTCAGAAGGGTAAGCAGGGCTGAGCTTGGTTAGAGTTTAGATGGGAGACCTCCAGGAATACCAGGGGTGTCAATTAGACCTGTACCACTGCCAAGAAAACCTTGTGGACATTTGAAGTACCAGCATTGAGTTCATATGGAAAGAAAATAATTGCTACGCCAGAAGACATAATCTCTGGCCTAGTGCTGCCAAATGGCACAAATGACTTGTAAAGTACTTGGGGATATTCTTTTTTTTTTTTGTCGACCATAAACCTACTGCCAGTTAAGATTTGTTCTCCGGCCAATAATTACCATTATTTATAAGGGATTAGAGAAGGGTTTTTTTTCTCCTTGTCCATTTATTTCAAACTATAATAAATCTCAATGATATTCATATATGCCAAATCGTAGCATAGACACCAAACTAAGAAGCTCTGAAGTTGCTGTGAAGATGTTGCAATAATCTGACTATTTAGGCTGCCTCTTATATATTAAAACCCAACTGTGCAAGATGGTTTTTAAGGTTACCTCAGCCCTCAAGAAATAATAAATGAGAAACAGTTCAGCTACTGCAATCTGTGAGATGAATTTCAGGTAGCCCTCAACTTATAAGAGTTCGTTCACGAACTGTTCAAAAGTTACAACAGCAGGGAAAAAAGTGACTTATGATTTTTTTTCACACTCACGACCTTGCAGCATCCGCAAGATCATGTGTTCAAAATTCAGATGTTTGATGAATGGTTCATATTTATGACCAGTGCAGTGTCCCAGGGTCATGTGATTACCTTTCATAATCTTCTGAAGAGCAAAATCAATGGAGGAGCCAGATTCACTTCACAACCGGGTTAGTAACTTATCAACTGTGGCAAGAAAAGTCGTAAAGTGGGGCAAAACTTGCTGAAAAAATGTCTCACTTAACAACAGAAATTTTGGGTTCAATTGTGGTCATAAGTCGAGGACTACCTGCATATTTCACAGACTATATTTTTATGATTTGATAGAATGACTGTGAGTGACTTGGCTTCTTACAAAACACTTGTTTACCACCTGCTTCCCCATCACTCTTTATTATCCCAAGATAACACCTACCATCTCAATTTATGGAGTAGACACATTCCATACACAACACTGAGCTCCAAGCAGACACCACTTTTCAGACTGTCAGATACATGAATCTCAAATACTTTCTTAAAAGTAAAGGTAAGGTAAAGGTGTATTTTGTGATGCGGTACCCTGACTTCCCATATATTTTTAATTTTAAAAAGGATAACAAAAATCAAAACAATCTGGTGGTCAAAAGAATATGGTAGGCATCAGAGATGGTATTCAGCCAGTTCTGACCTGTTCTGGAGAACCGGCAGCAGAAATTTTGAATAGTTCTGAGAACTAGCAAATACCACCTCTGACTAGCCCTGCCCCCAACTATTTGCTGCCTCCCAAATCCCAACTGATTAGCTAGGTCTTCTTTTGTTGCCCTGCACAGGAGAACGAAAAGCAGGTTAGTAGGGTGGGGAGGGAATGGAGATTTTACAGTATCCTTCCCCTGCCACGCCCACCAGACCACGCCCACAGAACCAGTAGTAAAAAAATATGAATACCACCACTGGTAGGCATGCTAAGCAATGTGCCCACATTGCCTACATAAAGCACAAATCCAGCCAGGAATCTTGGAAGCAGGAAACACTGAAAATATAGCCATTTTTCCATGGAAGATTCTGGCAGAGTCTCATTTCTCAATTTGTGTACCCTCTCTCTAAAAACTTCTAACTCCTTTTTGTCTGAAATGATATAGGATTTCCTGCCTGATCAGGGGGTTGGACTAGAAGACTAGAAGACCCTTACAACTCTGTTTTTTGTTGTTTTACCTTTGTTTCCCAAGTCTTACCTGTTAGTATCTCTGGCCACATCTTCATAAATGCTTTGTACTCCAATTTCCAGCCTTGTGCATCCATAGGACAACATATCACTCAAATGCCGTTTTAGGCAATAATCTGGCCTGGTCTCGATAGTAATCCCAATGCACTTTGTAAGGCTTCGCTCAGAGTATCTGTAGAAGGAAATAATACGGAAAGTGAAGTGAAAAAGAACTGTAAATGAGATGTGTTAAGTTTAAGATCATTCATGTTATGGTCCACATGTTACATCTATCTAAGCTGGCACAGCTCATTACAATCACTGGCTTCAGAGAATATTTTAGCAAATCATTTTATGACAGCTACAACAATGGTGCATTCAGAACTGTCCCTAAATCTCTGCAGTCTGCCACTCAAATATTCTGTAAGCTAGGATCTTTTGCTAAAAGATAGTCTGGAGCTGATCTCACTTGTGATTATCCACTGCACTGAAAAACTATGCTGCTTCATGTCATAATAGCTTTGGAGAAAAAGGACATTTGCTTGAATGTTTTCTCTTTTCAGGACACTATTTCCTGTAGACACGTTTCAACGTGAACTAGTTTTAAAGAAGTGTTAATTCTACTTCCAGCATTAGGAAACAAAGCAGTCTTTTCCCCCCTCTATGACACGGGTGTCAAACTCGCAGCGTCACATTGTCGTCACATGATGTTTTGTGACGTTTTTCCCTTTGTGGAGCTGGGGTGGGCGTGGCCTACATGTGATACATTTGATGGGCAGGCCGCCAGGTTGACACCCCTGCTCTATAAAAAGAACCAGAGAACAACGTCAGTGGGTTTTTGGTTCTTACAAATACAAGATTTTATCACAATTTTATGATAGACAAATCAACATGTGAATTGTCTTGAAAATGTTTTTGAAGCTCACCAAAGACTGGTGCATGTCCACTATGCTTCAAAGAACTGCAGCCTTGACTTGAATGCATGCCTGTGCATAGTGTCTTCCTATTTCATGGGACTGATTTGCAGATGAGCCACCTCATTCAAGGCTAGCACAAGAACCGCCTATCCCCAAATGAAAACCTGTGAATCTCGGCAGTTAAATGTTTTTACGCTGCATTTTAAGGAAGTGCTTATCTGAAATACTTCAATAAGAAAAATCAATCAAAATTAGTTTGTATTTGTAGACATCCTTTTATTTCAGTTAAAATTATCATTATTTTACACTCCATTTCGGGAGCAATACTGTATTGCTTTATTGAACATATGGGAGAAGGAGGGGGTTGCTACTATTTCAGTTGGTTTGAGAACCATGCCACAGGCTACTATGTGATGAGGTAGCAACAAAAGGCTTGGAAAAGATACTCAGATGCTATGTCTATACCTACAAAGATCACAGCTGTGAAGGCAATGCTCTTCCCTGTGACGAAAGTGTGAAAGTTTGAGTTTGAAGGAAAAGAACAGAAGTAGAGCACTGACGCTTCTGAACTTTGTTGTTGGAGAATACAACAGCAAAGAAAACAAACAAATGGATCACAAAACAATAAATCAGTGTTGTCACTTGAGATGCAAATGATCATCTGGCTCTATTATATTTTGGCACAGTATGAGAAGAACCAGTTCTCTTAGGAAGTCCATAATGCTGAAAAAGATGGAAGGAAATAGAAGAAGGTGACCAGCAGCAAGACCAGGGTGGATAAGACTTGACTTACAGTGGTGATAGGAACTTAGCTGGGGGAACCTAAAGAACTAGACTGGCGATAGATGCTCCTGAAGAAGGCCTATCTAAGAACCAAGAAAGGTGGAATGGTACGTGATCAATCAATTCCAGTGGATAAATATTATTTATTACTTTCACTGGATTTTAATACCTTAATCAATTTGAATCTGCCCTGGGGAGAAAGATGGGGTACTGTTCATTAGTCTTTCCCAAGTTAGTGAACTAGATGCTGCTTCACAGTCTCAAAAGGAGTCCCTTGCTGAATTTTGGAATCCATTGGAAGCAAAATCTAGCTCCAGTTGGAGAGATGATAATTATAGTCTCTAGAGAACCCTAAAAAAAAATCTTCTTCTTGCCTCTGGTCTGCCAACTTCCTATAACTACTGTAAAGCTTTTACTTTCAGCCACATCCCACACTTCAGGGGAAAACGTAGTTTTCAGATGCCCATTTTCAATGACTGAATGGTGGAACACAAATTTTCCGCTGATGACTAATATATAGTGCATTGTTGCAAAACACAACCTGGCAAATAAAATCAAAGGTAATATATCTTGATTCTAAAGTAACCATTCTACTTTGAAGTTGTAGAAAAAGCATTTTAAAGAGGAAGAACACAATTAAATATAAAAAGAGATAGAATATATGCTATCAACTCCATTTCCGACTTACAGTCAGGTTATCATCTGCTCACTGCTACAATTCTGCATTGCAGCAGCTACTGTTATTTGTCAGAGCCATACTATGCAGCAAGTTAATCTAGAAGTTAACTTGTAGAAATGTATTTCTTGAAGTCTAGATTAGATTATTGTAATATAACTTGGCATCATATTGATCTGTTACGAATGCAACATACATAGAAAAATATAGATTAATAACCACTATATCCTATTAAGTCCAGAAAAGCAATAGCTACTTTGAGGAAAATGGCTGAGCTTACTGGAGGATTCACAATGGAGGCAGGTCACCAGAATGGAACTTAGAAAAATATAGACAAAACAGAGTTGCATAATCCACAATTTACCCATTCTACGAAGTGTATTCATAGACAAGGACGGCAAGCAAGGTAAGACAGCCAATAAAGTCAATTCATGTTCCTACCAATAACCAGGACATAAAAAAGCAAGTGACATGGTTCAGGAATCAGGCACTGTATAGGACATCATCAGGGAATAATTCAAGCCATTTAGGTTCTTTGAACCTAACAATGACCAAGTCCAAGAATGACCAGTGTTCCTTCTGGAACTGTATAGGGAATTTGATGCTGAAAGTTGCCAATCCACCCGTACATTTTCAAGATGCCTAGTACTCAATGAACCTATTCTAAATGAGTAGCAATTAAGGTATATCCAGTCAATATTGAATCTCTCTTCACCAAAATAGGTAACTGAATAACAACAATAACTTACAAAAAGGACATTCAGTGATATGCTATTATTAGAGGGAAGAGGAATATTCTTGTCCCTTTCTGGAATTGTTGTGCGGATGTTTTAAACATGGTCTGTTATTTTTATTTTATTTATTATATTTATAAGTCTGTCCATCTCACAAGAAGGGAATCTGGCTGGCATATAGAGAAACAAATCATAAAACAATAAATGTGCCAAACCTAGTCATATTAAACAAATTAGAAAAAGAAGGACACACAAAAGATCTTATTGGTTCCCTGAAATCTCCAAGTACGGTGTCAAATCCGGGTCTTGAGGAACTTCTGAAAAATAAGGGTGTATGGAGCTGACCTCACTTCAGGGTAGAGAATGTTCCAGTAAGACTGGTGCCACAGTAGAGAAGGTCCACCTCCTTAAGCCTGCCAAGTGTAGTTCCCTGAGAGACAGGACATGCAGCAGGGCTATCATGACAGATCTGATGGGGCAAGCAGATGGTCCCTCAAATAAACCAGCCCCATACCATGAAGGGCTTTAAAAGTAGACACCAGAAACCTGAATGGCCTTGAATGGCTTAGAAGGAGACAGGCAGCCAATGCATCTGACAGAATGGAGAAATAACATGTTCTGTTTTAGAAGCACATATACCTGCCTGGGCTGCTATATTCTGCACCAATGAAAACTTCCAGATAGTCTTCCATGGCAGTCCCACATACAGCACATTACAATACTCCAGACAGAAGGTGACTAGAAAAGGAATAACTGTCAGCAGAGCCACCAGGTTCAGGAACCTGTGTAACTGGTGCACAAATGAAACCGTGCAAAGGTCCTCCTAGTCATGACTGCCATCTGCTCTTCTAGGAGTTGTGGGTCCTCCTGGACATAGCATATTAGGTCTTTCTAGGGCCATGTACTGAAGTTGGCATTACATGTAAACTGTTAACATGCCAGGTTTTTTATGTTTAGATACTGGAGAAAGATGGAGAGAGAAAGAATGGAAACTTACACTTCTGACAGTTGGCAGTTTTACCATCAAATGTAATTTGCCTGGTCCAAGAGATAAAAAATGGGTATTCAGACCATCATGACTACTCCCACAACATTTTTCTCTTTTAATCTTTCTGTACTCCAATCAATACCATCCTTGTGAGTTCAGCAATATATTATTGAGGCATGTAGGAAATAAGTCAGGTATTGTGCTGCGGCATGTGCGTGCACACACATACACATATCTTAAATTGCATCTGGAAGCCAATCAGTAATTAGAGCAACTTGCAGAATAATGGTATCTCATGGCCATAACAAAAAATATCCATCATTGTATCACTGTATTCTGGAGTACCTATAGATTCTGGGTAGTCTTCCAAAGGCAGACCATTACAGCAATCAGTTTGTGAGCTGACTAAGATGAATGACTGAAGTGCTTCTTGGTTCCAGAAAAAAAATGTAACTGATGCAAAGGCACTCCTGATCACAGCTGCTACCTGCTCTTTAGGTGCAATCAACCCATACTGTAGATGTAATGAGGTGCAACGAATCCATAAGGATTCTCCAAACTGCACATCAGTCTTTGAATAAGGAACCGTGATCCAATTCAAGACCAAAGATCCCAGAGCCAGGCCTCCGAAATACCGAAGCCACTCAATCTTGTCAGGATTGAACCTGAGTCTATTCCTTCCCACCAGACCGACAGAGTTTTCTGATATTAGACTAGGACCTTGACAACATCACTTTTGTTGACCTGGAATTGAGGTGTATGACTGCATATCATTGGGTATCTTTCTCATATTTTCTGTAGTGTAGCCTGAATTCTTTCATAAGAATAGCCAACTCTGAAATGTAGTCAATTCTTCAAGGATTCCCCCCCACACACACACTAATAGGATTTTTAAATAAATTATAGCAGATTAGAAATCTTATTGTAGAGACTGGGCTATCATTTATTTGGCTGCTCTCAGCAAACAGCTCTGCGACTACTATCTGTTAGCAGAACAATTCTTGCTACTGAATTACTTACTGACAAATAATCCCTTCCCTTTCAGGGCACATTTTATTGTTTTTATTTATTGTAGGAATGCTTTTCTGAATTCAGATTTGTTACAATGTTTCATTATATTTTAATATTTTACACTGAAATAGGGTTATTTTAATAAGCAGTTTAGAAATACTTTTCAAATAAATAAAACTCACTGCACAGAACATGTAGTTTAAAGGGACAGATCATGAACCACAGTTAGCATTTCAAGCCAAAGCTGGATGAAGCAGAACCTATTCTATTCTGGTCTAAGCAAGTCAAACATTAAGTGACTCGAAAATTTTATTTTTGGATAGAAGAGAATTAGAAAGAGAAGCTACAAAAGCATATTTGGCATGTAGGAAGGAAATTTCAAAGTCAGACTTACATGGTTGCATGCGAAGTTTATAAAATGTTAATCACAAGTTGGATTTTTTCAAATGATAAAGATATTGTCTTTATGTATTTGTCTCATGGCAACTGTGATTATTTCAAAGATATAAAAGATATGAAATGGAATTGCTATGTTAAGGAAAGGATTTTATGCTAAGGCAGGGCTATTATTTTCTGAGAATATTTCCTCCCACTGTTATTCTACTTGCTTTAGCTTTTATGGATCCTAGTATATACAGATGCGCAAATCGTACATTTCCAAACGGGAAATGACCTCATGATGTGGGTTATGCTCCATGCTGTGGCATATGAGATGCAAGAAACAGCCAGACTGTTGGATCAGGAGGAATGTTAATTATTTTTAGCGCCTCCTTTCACTCCCAGAATTTTTTGGGTCTAGATCAGGGCTGTCAAACTCCCAGCTGCCGGGCCGGATGTATCACATGCTGGCCACGCCCATGCCCAATTTAATGAAGGGGAAAAAAGTCCCAATATGTCACATGACGCCACTGTGATGATGTGAGTTTGACACCCTTGGTCTAGATGTTAAATATATGGTCACTCTCACTTTTGTAGAAATTATGTATAATTTTTAAGCATTCCTTATAACTTAAGAGCAAGCCACAGTGTCTTTCATAAAGAAATGGAGACATGAATGTTAGGAACTTCCTGAAGCCTGGCAGTTATAAAACATTGTTAGCCTTGAACATCTGGACAGTTGTCCTGTCTTGTTAGCAAGAGAATTAAGAAATCATCACACCCTAGTGTATTAGTACAATAAAATATTTTGCTAACTATCCACTTATCAAAAAGCCTTTTCCCTAAGTTTTTAATAAATCTGATTAAAGATGATTTTGGGAGAATCTTGTTTTCTGTTAAGCATATATTGTGATTGAAGAATGTAAAGCAAGCATTGAGAATGAAAGAAAAGAGAAAATAAACCACTGGCCTCTTGATTGAAACAGTTATAATAAAATGTTATTGTTTTTCTTACTTAAGGATAGTCAGGATAAAGAATACAATGGCTACAACTTCATAAATCAACTTTTAAAAACTTTTATCTGTTACTAAACAAAACTGACTCCAATGTAACTGAGGAAGAAACCAATCAATTCTTAAAGGCTAGGTCACACTGGCCGACGGATGCAAAACGCATGTAAAAAGGACACAACGGACAAGAAAATTTTCCATCCGTTGTTATCCGCTCTCAAAAGGGGCAAAATTTGCATAAACAGAATGGAAAAGAATGGAAAGGAACAGATGGGGAGAGGATGTAGCGAGGATGTTAAGCGGACGCTCAACGGAAGCCTAGCGGATGGAAGCAGATGGAAGCGGAGGGCACGTCCGCAGGGCTTCCGGGGGAGAACAGCAAAGCGGACGCGTAGAGGACAGAACGGATGCATAGCAGATGACGCGGATGCATCACAGACGCCTAGTGGATGCGTAGCGGATACAAAGCGTTCACTGCCCATGCGGGGAGGATGCATTGCGTAAGCTCCGCAGATATAAAAGGAGGCAGCACGCAAGCAGGTCACCATTCAGAGGAAAGACCTGCTGCCAGAGACATCTTCATCAGAGACCGATGGGAGGAAGAGGAAGCCTGTGCCTACTCCTGCCACGCTGGCAAGAAGGACAGAACCACCATCCACCCCTGGCCCTGATTCTACTGCTGCTGGTGCTTCTCCTGCTGGTGCTGGTGCTGCTGCTTCTGTTTGCTGGTGCTTCTGTTGCTGGTCCTGCTGCTCCTGTCCTGCTCCTGCTGCTGATGTGGTGGACCAGCCCAAGGCCCTCAAAAGCCCTGCTGATGAGGGCCCATAAGGCCCTCCCAGAGGGAGGAAGAGGCAATCGAAGAAAAGGGGGAGAGGAAAACAGTACTCCATTGAAGAGAGACCATGAGGACAAGGTTGCTCGAATGGCTGAGGGAGAACGAGTACCTGTGGAGAAGGGCCACAGGATATCGAGACACCAAGCGGAAGCAGTGGCTTGGAGAGAGAAGGCGGAGAGCCTGGGCTACACTTCTGATGCCCTCCTCGGGTGGTGGAAGCATATGCACACCTGGTATGGCAAGCTGCACCTGAAGAGATCCGGGCAGGCTGCTGTCAAGCTGCACGACCAGGAGACCTACGTCATGGCCAGGTGCAGCTTCCTCAAGGGTTGAGATCCGCCACCGAGGGGCAGCCCTCTGTCAACCCTCCTCCCTCAGACAGCCCACAGGAGGCACTCCTCTTCCAGCCAGGAAACAGCCAGTGTGTCCAGGCAGGTGTCTGGTGGAGCACCCCACACAGAGACCCCCCGACAGCTGCACACCCATGCTGGAGGACGTGGGAGGATCCCCTGACGCAGATGGAGCAAGAGGAGGCTGCAGCCACCAGAGACCAACCCACCCCCACCCCCAGCTCCAACCTCCACAGAAAGCAGGAGAGAGGCAGACTGGGAGGGACAGAGCCACACTGTCCTCTTGGAGATCAGGGACACAATCAAGAACAGCGCAGATTTCCTCTCTCAGCTGTTACACTTCGAGATTCCATCCTCCAACCACACAAGCCCTTCCTCACCTACGTGACCCAGACCCCAAGGACATGCCCGAGCCCCAGTACCAGTGATGAAGGAGAGGATCACTGGGCTTCTGCACAACCCTCCAGGCCCAGCTGAACCTGCTCCCACCACTCCAGGTCTGCTCCTCCACCCCAGGTGATGTCACAGCCGCTTCCAAAGGCTTTCAACAGCCCTCTCCAACCAAGGCTACGGCTATCAGAGTTCAGGCAGCAGCACAGGCAGCCCTTTCCACAGTCCAGGCCAGGTTCATTCGCCTGCCACAGATGCACCGATGCCACCCACTCCACAGATGCCACACGACGCCTCACCGTCGCCCAGATGCAGACCAGACATCCCCAACTACACTCCTCCTTCCTCCACCCCACAGCCAAACCCCTCAACAGAACATCTGTCATCGGTCCTGTGCCTGACATCCCAGGTCCTGGATGAAGGGCCTCTCAACCTCTCGGGCCTGAAGCCAGCTGTCTGAGAGTTTCCTGCACACACCATCTCCTGTTGTCCTCTCGGGGCCAGGCATGCCAATGGCCACCTCAGACCAGCACTCCAGCCACTGCCACCTCCACAGTCCCTGACCTTTACACCTGAGACCATAGCATGCCTCAGAAGCGACTGAGAACAGTGCCAGAGACTGAGTTGTTACTGTTGACTTTATCTTTGCTTGAGACACTTTACTTGGGTCATTTTGCTTTTACAGTTGTTATTAATAAAGGTTATCTTTGCTTTCACACACTTGTTCATTTCTTTTACTTCATAAAGTCTTGGTGGAAAACTTTTAGAAAATGGTTAAGCCTTTGCATGCTTGTGGGATGGGCAAGGATAGCTGTGGGATGGATAATAGCTGTGGAGGGCAAGGATAGCTGTGGGATGGATAATAGCTGCTGGGATGGGCAAGGATAGCTGTGTGGATGGATAAATAGCTGTGGGATGGGCAAGGATAGCTGTGGGATGGATAATAGCTATGGGATGGGTAAGGATAGTTGTGGGATAGATAAACCTCCAGTGCAAGCATAGTGGGACTGATATGGTCCACCCTCCCAGCTGCCACACTAAACACAACTCTTTATTAAATGCCGTGTCATTGTAGGGCCACTCAACATACATGGCACAATCTCCTCAGTGTTTGAGACAGGCTCAAGGAAGCATCCATTAAGCATCTACCATCCTGTCTTGCCACTCCACTGCTCCAGCTGAGGAGTTGCACCAGTGTTTCAGTAGGTTGCACTGCTTCTCCCTTCACGTGAAGCTCTGTTGGGGCCTTGCACACCACAGTGTCTATCAGGTTTTGTCCTTGCCTCCATTCACCAGGCTCCATGTCCCATTGCCTTGTGACAGTCCACAAGCCTGTTCTGCAACACTGGGTAGCGGGTGCGCTGAGATTTGTGCAGGAAGGAGCAAGCTTCCACGATGTTCCTCACAGTCTGTGGCCGATGCTGCATGGTGGTGAGAAGTACCTGGAAACCTGTTGACCAGGATGCCAAGGCGTTCTCCACCACCCGTCTTGCCCTGGACAGCTGTAGTTGAAATCCTCTATTCACGGGTGAGGCATCTGGAAGTGTAGGGCTTCATGAGTAGGTTCTGAGAGAAGGTGTCATCCCCCACGATGAAGTAGGGCACATCTTGTGTGTCATTGGGCAGGGGTCTGGATCTGGGAAACCCATGATGAGGTTGGTGTTGCAGCCCCTCCATGAGGTCACTGGCATTGTATAACTGGCATCTGAAGCTGACCCGTTGCCCGAAGCATCGATGTACATGAACTTGTAGTCAGCATCAACCATGGAAAAGAGGATGATTGCTTGAAGAAGCCCTTGTAGTTGTGATAAGTGGACCCTGAGTTGGCTGGCGCTTTGCAGGCCACGTGCTTCCCATCTATGGCTCCCACGGTGTGGGGAAAGTTCCACCTCTGAATACTACTCTCTGCAACTTTCTTTCCAGCCTTCTTCAGTGGTGGGAAACTGGAGGAGCTCCTCCACGTATTCTTCGATGATGGCCTGCACCACTTCTCTGACCACAATACTGATGCGTATTGTGTGGTACCCTCCAGGCATACTGCATGTTTCTTCTTACGTGGTTAGAGGCCAGGTGGCGCAGAGTCAGTGCCACCTTCAGCCCAGGGTCCAGGCTGGGATGGAAGTTGGTGCTCGGCTTGGTCAACTTGGGTTCTCAGACACTCCCCAACTTCGTTCAAACATGGCTGGTGGCATCCTCATGAAGTGCTGAAATGCACGAAGTGTTTCATTCCTCAGCTCCACCATCAGCTTGTCATAGAGTCCAAACTCCACTTCTTCTCCGATCCATCTTTGGACCCAGACAGCTCTGGACATCTCCTTCTTCTCCTTGCGTAGAAAAGGTGAAGCAGTCTGAAGAGGGCTTGTTCTGGTGTTGAAATGATGGCGGCTCCAAAAGAAGTGTGCGTTGATCCATGGTGGAGATCAATGGATGATGTTGAAGAGCAAGAGCAAGGCTGAAGAGATCTGCACCACCATGTCTGCTGGACTTGAAAGTGAGATCCAGATGATTTCCTTCCCATTTTTTATAAGAAAATATCGGTTTTCTGCTAGGTGTCCTTCTGCATCCTCTAGACATCCTGCACGACATCCTAAATATCCGAGATACATCCCATATACAAACGTTGTTTTCCGTTTTAATGCTTTCCTATACGAGATGCATCCACTTTATCCTTTCTATGTCCATGCTACTTAACGCGTGTGGACGTTCCAGCGTTCCGTTTCGCTTCCTCGCCTCTTTCTGTTTTCCGCTGGAGCAGATGCGAGTTGCGCGATTCACTAGCAGATCCGAGCGATACCAGCGGCATGTTTAATGGATGACAATGGAACGTAGAACATTTGTTCCCGTATGTGTCGCGGATGTAGAACGGACGCGCGGAAAAGCTTATCTGACTCAAAAAGTTTTGTGCAGCTCAAACTTTTGAGCGATGAAATCTCAGTAGACGGAATGCTGGACGGATAGAACATATGATCACGCACACAGTGCTTAACAGAATGGATGCATCCCGGTTGGCAAGTGTTTCTCTCCTTTTTACATCCTCTTTGCATCCGTTGGTGCAGTGTGACATGGGCTTTAGGTCACATATCTCTTACAAAGATCACATATGATCAAACTTCCTTTCTAACTGTACCTTTATTTCTTCGGAAAATAATAGACTCCATTAAAATCATAAAAAGAAGAAAAGCTCCAGTCCTGATGGTTACTCCATTGAGTAGTGTATAACAAATATTGATTTTTTTTTTTGCCTGTTTTCTGACTTCCACTTTTTACTCATTATATTGGGAAATTAGTTTTCCAATGCTTCTTCATATAGAATATATACAGTACTTTCTCTTTCCACAGTCATCATACTTTTTCTCTTGTTTCTTTCATTGCGTTCTCTTTCATTCCCTTTTTTTGCCAAGATAGTTCATGCATTAATTCATATGGGAAAATTGAAAACTATCTCACAAGACAATGAAAAATCTAAGATTCACACTCAGGAAACATTTAGAACATTATTTAATATTAAGCTTGCATTCATTCAAATCAATGTTCATCTCTCTACTGAGTTTCATTTCACAAGAGGGCTATTTGTTTTATTTAGGGAGAAAAAAAGATCTCAGCTTGTATCTGAGTTTGGTATTTCCCCAAAATGGGGAATTTTATTTACTTATCTATTCTTCAGAACTTTGGGAGAATTTATGGGGCAAACTAAGACCAATCCATTATATTGTGAGAAACTTCTCCCACAACCTATCTTAAACTATAAACAAGTGTATACATGATCTGAACACAAGTTATATTCATGCTCCTCTCACACAGACTTTTAACTACCTTACAAAATGAAACCTTCTTGAAAACATCTATCTATCCATCCTTCCATCATCAAATCTGCCAAAACTCCCAGACATTTATAATAAGTGTTAAATTGAGCTGGTCCTAAAATATTTTATTATATATTTATATTTATTGGCACCCAACTCCTATAGACTATGCTTTCTGATTTTTCTCAGTGTCAATGGGATTTCTAGTTTTTCTCGGGTTCCATTGTTTTAAACTGAAAACAGAGATGGGTATTATAGAAACCTTGTAGAATTGAGATGGACATAGTCATCTCTGGATGAAACCTCTGGGGAAATATAAAGACAAAGAGAACATAGCATGAAGCATCAAAATGTAGAAGTAGTTGAGTTAACTGGTGGTATCTTGGATGAAAGAACTTTCAACAAACAAGCCTCTTTAAAAAGCCTTAAAAACAGATAATACTATCATGAGACAAGAGAAAAGGAAATCACCTTATACTGAATATACTGTCTGCTTTGGATTATCTTCCTTGACTCAAAGAGGCATTCCAAGTCTAAGGCAAGGTTTCTACAAGGTCCCAGCAGATCAATATCCTTTAGCAACTGCAGATGCCAGAAATTGAATCCAAGACAATCTGCACACAAGACAAATGCTTTATCCTTGAGATATGCTTTCTCCCTGCATATCAGATGCCATAGTAAAGATCAACATGCAAAGGTCACAACTATTGTGTCACAGTTGCCCTCAGAACGTGTGGCTATCCCTGGTAGGCCTTCATCAAACCTCAAAAAAGACTCTACAGGAGTTCCTCTATTAACAGATAACAAAGAGAACAATAAATGAAGCAATGTTGGCATTCCATATGTTGCAGGAATAAGCTCAAGAGGATCTTCAGCCAACACAACATACATGCATACTTTAAACCCAAGAATACATTAAGGTAGAATCTTGTCCACCCCAAGGATAAACATCCAAACACAACTGAACAGTGTGGTATATATGCAGTACAATACAATGAGCCATATGCAGATCAGTACATTGAGGAAACGAAACAACCTCTTACTAAATGCATGGCTCAACATACAGTAGGAGAACAAACACATCAGGACTAGATTCAGCAGTCCATCTGCATTTAATAGACAAAAGGCACTCTTTTGAAGACAGCAAAGTCCACATTTTGTACAGAGAGGACCGCTAGTTTGAAAGAGGTGTCAGAGGCCTTCTATATCAAAATTGAATAGCCGTCTCTCAACAGAGAGGGAGGGATACATCATCATCTATCTCTAGTCTACAACACTGTCCTTTCAACAGTTCCAAGAAGGCCCCACACCCATTTGCACTACTCAGGTGATCCTGATGACACAGATAAACCTCCAGGTGGCCTCAATGACTCTATAAAAGAATGTAAATGACCAGCTGTCTGCAAGGAGTATAAATCCTTCCAGTTTCCACCATCCAGTCAGAGCTGAGGAAGCTTCTTGGATGAGAGGCGAAACATCTTCAAAGAAAAAACAGAAAGTAAAGTTGCTTCTTGAAAAAAAAAAGCACCTGTGGGACAACTATGACTTAGATGACTGAGAATCTCTATAGTCATTTTACTGTCTCATAAGCATTAGAAGGATCTTGACCTGAGTCTGGTTCATTGGTCAGTACTTACATACTTATTCACATGAAGGATAATACGCATTTTGTATTTATTTTTATTTCAAATCCATTACTAAGCATGCACGCTGCTCAAAGAAACCTTATCTCACCTGAAAAACGTTTAATAAAGAGCTAGAAAGCACCAAAATATTGAGATATTTGGATACCTATGTACTCTTTTTGGACACCTATGTTGATTTCTACGTTGGTACAGAAGAACTACTAAAGGATATCTCTCTTCCTACTTGTTCATTTCTATGTATTCCTTGGTCAATTGTGGTTCTCAGATGAGTGTTTCATCTAAGATACAGTTCATGATTTTAAAGTAAATCCCAATGATTTTGAAGTCAAAGAGAGTGTTTCAATTCTTTCAAAAATTCAAGGAAAAACTGAGATGAAAATCCCAACTTTCATTTTAGCACTGAATCACTGTATGTTGCATTAAAATCTGTATCTAACTGTACATCAATAATGGTTTATCAGACATATTTACAGTGAGATGTGTTTATCTCAAAGCAGTAATATAGAAATAAAATGAAACATCCACTGAATTCTAGTGGGAGTAGCCAGATATGACACTCAACTCTTCTCCAATTTCACAGTTGAGGAAGTAATACTGGGCACAACTACACCACCAAGAAAGTTCTGTTAATTTATGCTTACAGAAAATTTAACAACCTCTTCTCGTCACCTAATATGGTCCACATTAACAAAAGACATAAGATGCCCATGAGGAAATTAAATTCTTTTAAATATTTTTTTAGAAAATCTTATGTGAAATTAGTCTATTACAGTGTATTGTATTTATTTAGAAGGACACAGCTGGCTCCACCATTCATAAAATGACGAGTAGCTTTATTTGGAGAAGTACAGCATATATCTGTTCTCCCATGTCCAAAGAGAATCTGAGTGATCTGAAGCAGGGGGCCCCAACCCCTCAGATGTGGCTTGGTACTGGGCTGTGGCCTATTTGGGCCGTGCAAGCAGCAGGCAAGCACACAAGCTGCATTTGTGCAAGCAGCGTACACTTGCAAAACCATCCCTTCTCCCCTCCCCAACACTGGTCCATAGAGCAGTGCAAGAATTTGCAAAAACCAGGATGATCACTAATGGAGAGTTGGAATTATGAGGTAGGCCAGATCAGGAAACAGACAAGAATTATACAGTAAGGTTACTTTATTGTTGGAATAAAAACCTGAAAGTCTGTTGATGATTTCCCCTGCCCTCTCTTATACCAAAAAGAGTCAAGGCAGAGTTATTTTCTTTTTTCCCAGTTTCTCCTTTCCCAGGATTTCATCTCTTATTTTGCCTTAACTGATCCTCTATCACATCCTTAAGATTATGAATATATCCCTCTACACAGAAATAATATAATGTTAATCATCCTAAAACATCATTTTGGGATCTGAATAGCATAAAATACAATGTCTGCAATACTTAAAATACTTCTCCAATTTTAATTCAGGGAAAATAAAATGGTCTGTTACCAATAGTATATAAGATACTAAAATGCAGCATACCTCATTGCCTAAAAAACTGCTTGGCAGATACTAGATTTTATTATAATATCTTATTGTCTGATTTCCATTTAATAACCATAAAAAATGAAATGGGGAGTAAGTAACAGACTGAAATATTTTAGAGCTACTGGCACTGTGACTACCTTTAGAATAAATCAATGCAAGTCTTCAAATTCAGCCAAACTACAAGTCACAGTATGAATTTTATTTTCCAAATAAAAATAACTGACTGCATTATGTGCATAAAATTGCACAATGCAAAATTAAATCTCTGGCAGGTAAAATGAGAACCCAGAGCTCTTCCCGTTGGCGGGATAAAGATAAAAAGCCCTTGCCCACCCCATCTATCTTCTGCCAGCTTGCTTTTGCTCCAATTTGTTTAAAATTCTTTAAGCCTGTTCAAAAGACACATAATTAAAGGTCTTATCTTTCTCTTTTCTCTGACAAAAGTTACGAACAACTTAATGGACAAGTTAAACTTTCTTGGACTTCACTCAAGTTTTTAAATCGTGAGTCAGAACTGGATTGGCTTTGGTCAACATTTCCTCTATCCCCTAAATGAGTCAGAAGAAAAACACAAAAGTAAATCCAGTTCACCTCCATCTAAAAAGTTAAGTTCATCTATGTGCTCCTGTTCAAATCACTTTCACTTCCCCTCCTACATGTTTTCCCCCAGAGTTTTGTGTTTCAACATCTAGAAGTGAAACCCTTTCTCTAAAGAACAAAGTCAAGTCACAGCAGAGTGATGATTGCCACGCAGACAGCTGTCCTCCCACAGATGTGATGCCTTCTGCCTTATCCATGTAATCATTAAATCCCCAGCTGGGCCTTGTTTGATAGGGATCTGGAAAGCCTATTGAAATCCCCTTAGTGGCCTCATGTTCTCAAGAGATAAAATAAATAAAAACAACAACCGTCTCATCAGCCTTACCAGGCATTCTTTAGAAAGAGAAAAGCCCTAATGATTGGATCAGTGGCTAGTTCTGTTTTCCCAAACACTGAGGCTCCTTCATGCAATGCCTCCTGGGAAACATGCTTGCTTCTGTTGGAATGTTTCTGTAAAGGCCAGCAATATGCGGCCATGTTGGAACCCCATGGGGACGCGGTGGCGCAGTGGCTAAGATGCTGAGCTTGTCGATCAGAAAGGTCGGCAGTTCAGTGGTTCAAATCCCTAGCACCGCATAACGGAGTGAGGTCCCATTACTTGTCCCAGCTTCTACCAACCTAGCAGTTCAAAAGCAGGTAAAAATGAAAGTAGAAAAATAGGGACCACTTTGGTGGCAAGGTAACAGCATTCCATGCGCCTTCAGCGTTTAGTCATGCCGGCCACATGACCATGGAGATGTCTTCGGACAGCACTAGCACTTCGGCTTTGTAACAGAGATGAGCACCGGCCCCTAGAGCCAGAAATGACTAGCACGTTTGTGCGAGGGAAACCTTTGCCTTTACCTAGGAACCCCATGGACTAAAAAGATTTTTATTATGGGCACATTATTTGATTCTGTAAGGAGTTGGATTATAAAGAGAATTTCCAGGTCCATTCAGTACAGTAGACAATTGATTGGCTATTCATTGGAGACAATACACATTTAAAAGCTTCGACACTAGGTGTGCATGGGACTTCCAAAGGACAGAGGCTGCTTTAATGCTATCTAAAATAATCTTCTCCTCAGAGCTTCTATCCAACTGCGTTGACTCACAACCCCCATCATCCCTACTTGTACTAAAGGGAAGATGAAAGAAATATTAGTTAAATGCAGGTGAAGATGCAGAGGTGGGCAAAAGCTGCTCTTCTCCATTGATGCCATTCTAAAAATCCTACTGTACCGTTATAGTGCCACCTGAGATCCAATCTGCCAAAATATTATTGAAGGATGTTTGCTTAAATTACTTAAGCTTCTGTGCAAGTTTTAAAAAATTATCATGAAAAATGGTTAGAGAAAGAGTGAAGTGTTTACATTGTCTGATATATTATTTTTAACAGGCATGCATAATTATACACTGATTAAGCAATTTCCTTGCTTAAGGCCAAGGAATTTTGTTAATTCCAGTTGCAAACTTTTATACTCTCTAAGCATTTCAGAAAAGTATTTCTAAGCAATCGGGATGACATTTATGCCTCATCAATTAGTTAAGATAATGAAATAGAAGTTTGCTGCCCTTATATAATACGTTATAAAAAAGCACATTAGTGCACTTCATTGCTTTACAAGTAGTCCTCAAGTTATAACCATTCATTTAACAAACATTTGAAGTTATGAGAGCACTGAAAGAAATGACGTAAGACTGTCGCAGTGTTTATGTTTACATAATGCAGCATGAACTATAATCTGAGTTTCAGGTTCAATGAAAAAGGTGTAATTTTTCCTCCCCTTAATGATCTTCCCACAGTTGTTTTGGACTGGCTACTCAAGCTAATTACTTACTTACTGAACTTCCTCATGTGCGGTCATGTAAAATACTGTAATAAAGATCAATGTACTGTGCAATGGCAGTTGGAAAGCCATATCCATTCTTATTGCAGAACTACTGTAAATCAATTGAAGTTAAACATTCTATGGATTCTTCAGGAGAAATAAATGAGGCATATCAGTTAGACCAGTGTTGATGAACCTCTGGGCTCAGCATGCCAAAAAATTGTTAAATGTCTAACTTAACATTGCTGATATGTTTCCCCACTCCCCCCCCCCCCTNCCCCCCCCCCCCCCTCTCTCACACACACAAATAAAAGAGAAGGGGCCTCAACTTCAGTCCTAGCATCACTGATGGCATTCAAAATATGCACGATCGGCACAATTGCCCTCATAGATCTACTGTATGCCATTTACATTCAAGTGGTGTTCTTTTTCTTCTTTTTTTATAAAGTTTTATTTGGGTTTTCACACACACAAAATACAAGTAAAACATCTTTTTTGAAAATAGCATGGTCCTGGGTTTACACTTCTTTATACAGATACAAACTCAATTTCATGCAAATCTTGTGTTCTATTCCATATCTTATTACTATTTTTGCATTTTCTATATAGTTGTTCCCTCTTTAATTTTCTCAACTTTATTTTGATTAATCTCATCTTCAATTCAAATCATTATGTTTGTACTTTTGTCTGTCCTGTTTCAATTTCATATTATCTTTTCTCATTAAACAAATTTTCTCCTGTATACTAATTGGAGTATGACACCTTTATATCTTTCAAATTTTATCCCATTCAACTCTTATTTAAACTTCAATGTATACCTCAAGTTATACATTCAATATAGTACATAATACATAACTTCCAATCGAATTCTGCTTGGTAAATTCTTAAAATACACACTAATTCTTTAAAAAAGGATTATAAAATACATGTAATTAAAACCCTCATTTCATTCCAATTCAGTTCTATCATTAATATTCATGAAAGTCTTCACATCAATCTTAAACATTTCCTTTTCAATTAAATATCATACATCCTTGGGGACACGTATAATCTTTCCATAATTGATTTTTCCCTTATTTCTCTTCGCTTATGTTTTATAATCACTAAATATTCATTTTATTACATTCATTTATTAACAAACATTCCACTAAATTACGATAACTATTTTATCCATCATTATGATCATACATGTTTTCATATTTTCTGAAATTATATCCTATTTCTCTAATTCAATAATACTACTTATGTACCTTTGCAGAATCTCTTTTGCAATTAGATTTTCACCCATTATCTCTAAATAGGCCCTGTTTCTTTATATCTTGTTTCTGTCCTTATAACTTCTTTTCCTTTCTTTCTTCCCTCTCTTTCTTCTCCCTCCCTTTTACCCCTTGTCCTCTCTACTTCTAATTCTCTCTTCTTCATTTCCCTCTTTCTGTTGCTTTCTAATTTATACTTATTTTTCAAACTATTCTTTTTGGGGTTGTTTTTTCAAATCTTAAACTTTTATTCTCTTTCCCCCTTTCCTTTTTTATCCTCACAAATTACTTGTTCATTAAAGTGGCTTCTTCTTTGTCCCAGTTTTCTTGTTCTGCAAGCATTGTTTCTCATAGTTTCAAATCTCCATTCTAAAAATTGAAATACGAAGCCAAAAGAACCTGCTCCCTTCTTGTGCATCTTCTTTGTAATGTTTAAGTTCCGTTTTCAGTTCTTCTAAAAGTGGTGCCATTTTAAACAATTTTAAACAAACCACCCAATTGATACTGTAAGTTCTTTTTAATTCAGGCAGTCTCCTCCCTTCCAGATCCTGCCCTTTTATTTTTTTTCTCTCCTTTCTTGCTTTCAAAAGCTTTTAAATATCCCGAAATCTTTATTATCATCTTTATTATCCCTTTGACATTTTATTTTCAGCTTAAATGCCTATTGATGTCAAAGTGGATTTTTTTTTTCAATTTGTTGCTCAAGTCTCTTAGCTGTCAGTATAGGGAAAGGAAGAGGAGAGAAAAAAACCCAAATCCTTTCCCTTTTCTCTCTCCGCTGCTTGAAAATCTTCTTTGGGAACAGGTTTTTTTTTTTAATAGTTTAAATTCCAGGGTACCTTATTTGTTGCTTTTTGCTGTTTGACCCTGTCAACCAAAACTTTCTCTTCTCTTCCTCCTGCAAATTCTTTTCCAGTCGAGTTCTTCTTTGGGGTGGCCAATTCTGACCACCGCTGCAACCGCCTTCGAGAAAGGGAGAAATGGCCAGCTGAGGAGGATGCGGCTCTCTTCAACCCTGCAGGCAGTCTCCCCCCTCTTCACCACCTCTACGGGGTGTCTTAGCCCCGAAACCAGCTGGCTTGGGACACTCCAGTGGTGAGCAAGGATCGAAACCGCGCAGAGTTGCTGTTTCGGTCTGTCGCTGAAGAAGCTCAATCTGGAAGTCCAGGTAGTGTTCTTTTTCTGTTGACAGGTCCCTTTGGCCTACCTAAAACTGCTCTGGGTTGCGCAAGGACTTTGTCCTTGAAGTGACTTCAAAGACTGTTTTTTTTTAATGGCCTCTACAGCTTCCAAAAACTATGCAAGAGTACACCCTGTTCTGCATTTTTCAGAGGCTGCCCCAGAACACATCCCATTCTCACATGAACTATTCTTGTACAATTTTTGAGGCTCCAGTGTCCATGTGAAAGCATATCCCATTCCCTTGTAGCCTCCAAACATCACACGAGAAGAGGGCATGCTTTCAAAAATTAGTTGTTGGATGTTGGTGAATGTTGGTGTCACCCAAAATATTGTAGCACACTGTCTTTGACACATGTCATAGATTTGTCTAAACAGACACTGCCTGCTCCAGAAAAAACTCACTATCCCTGCATCTAAAGGAGGCTTGAAGTTTCTCCAGAAAATATATGTATCTTCCTTATTGTTGTATTGGGCCCAAGTGGCATTTTTAAAGCATTCTGAAAGCATTTTAAATTATTTTTAAATCAGTTAGCCCTGTAAAGTAAATTAATGATTAAAGACATTTAAACAAAATGTTTCCTCAACTCTGTCCTAAAGAATAGTTCTTTGAACATGAAAACATAGCACAGGTATATATGGGAAAGTCTTTCCAAATTTAATCTTTGCAACAATTCAATGTGATAGGTTGGGTCTGAGAGAACATGCCTAGCCTAAAGTCATCACTGACCTCTGAAACTGAGTGGGCACTTGAACTATTTCCAATGCCTTAACAATTATACTATATCGGCAATCAATACTGTATACAGTACATGATATTTAAAGTAAAACAGTACATTTTTGGAGCCACGTTGAGAAAAGCCATGGGACTTCCTTTTGGAAGTTATCAACTTCACAATCTCTTTGTACTGCTAGGATATTTTGATCAATGAAGGTATCAGATATTGTAGGAAGAGAGCTGTGTTAGTCTATGGTAGCCCAATATCAGAAGAAGGCTAGTAGCATCTTTCAGATTAACGAATTTTATTAAGAGGTATAAGCTTTTGAAAGCTATAACTCTCTTCATTGGATGCAATATAATGAAAGGGTGATAATACACAAGCAATTTTTCACCCAATTGATCAGCAATACCTCTCTGACTCATTCCAATTTAAATCTGTCATCAATCTAGCCACTCCATTGCATCTGATGAAGTGAGCTTACAAATCTTATGCTTCAACGAAATGAGAAAACCTTAGTCTTAAAATGTACTGCCATATCCCCTAAGGGATCAAGTGATACAGGACTTATCCAATTCAAGTAATATTGATTGCTTTAGCACTTTGGACTAACTTTGTTTAACCATGGTATGTTGAATAATATGTAATTAGGTACATTCACATTTTATAATGAACCAGAACAACACCCCTCCCAGATTATAGCTTGCCAATGCATCTTAATATCTTGCATTATAAGAGTACATGTCAATCATGATTAAAACATTCATCTATTTTCATCACTACCTACTGACTTTCCTCCATTGGGGTTTCAGCTATAAACTGACAATGATGTTTCTGACTAATGGTTTTCTTATGTATACATATGCACACACACCTCCACAAAAGAGGGTTTTAAAATATAAGAAAATCAACCACAAAACAATGTAAAATAACATAAAACAATCATTTGATTATTGAAATGCAGGAATACTGTGTAGAAAACAGACTATTCCAGCTAGCTTGTTATTATCAATAGAAGAGAGTATTTGTAGCTCAGGGTTGAATTGTGTGGTCTTTAGTGCTCTCTGAGTTTGGTTGTTTTCTTACACACACACATTTCATTACCAAACTAGGAACTATCATCAGTGCTCAAAGGGAGTGGGGTTTGCTCTCATTTTATATACTCAGTGGCTTGCCCTGTCAGTGTTGGTGGGAGTGGTCTTAGTGGTTTCTTGACGGGGCTGCTGTTTACTGTTAGCTTGTTTGTCTGAGTTAGTAGTTCCTTGATTGAGGTATTGTTATCATATATGGTTATGCCAACCTAGATTGTGTTGGGATTATGGAAGATGTGATCCAACAAATCCAGAAGCACTAAACTGGAGAAACCTAGTCTATGTTAATAAGCAGTGACTTTGTTGACCTTTGTACTTCTACTTGGACATGCCAGAGTTGATTGTGGAAACATATTACATTCAATAGGTGCACCAAATATCTATAGATCTTCTCTATATAGCTGTCTGAATACATGCAGAAGCAAACTGTCAATTTGAGTGTTTCAAGCAAGTGACTTCAAGAAAGATTCATGAACCCCTGTTGGCTGTATGCCAGCTCAATAGTCTGAGAAAAAGCTAGTTATAGATTCAGGGGTGGGATTCTACCGGTTCTGTCCACCTCTATAGAACCAGTAGTTCTGAAGAGCAGCAGACAGAGAACATACATAGAACCGGTTCTATGTCTGCTGCTTTTTTGGCCCACCTGCCCGCCCGGGCTCTTACCTGACCTTTATTGCCTGCTCTTTCAACCACAGCTGCTTTGTGCGGCACAGCTGCGGTTGAAAAACCAGGAAAAAAGAGCTTGTTCAATTGCTGTGCACCCACGCGCAGCACTGCTCAACTGTCCAGGCAGCTAGCTGATGATATACACACGCATGCATCAAAACATAAAATCACCGAACCGGTCGTTAAACCAGTCGGATCCTACCTACTATATAATATTTTTTCTATTTAACTTATGACTATCAAGTCACACCTGAAGAGCAACTCTGGGAAATCAAGTGAATATTTTTTTCCTAATAAACTTTTAAGTATCTGCTGCCCTCCAGAGGAAATAAATTTTTAAGATTCTAGGATGAACATTGTACCTCCAGTACATGGTTTTATAGTCATGTTTCACAAAAGTTTATGAATTTTAGGATATGACAATGTTAATTTTTGACTTCAAAGGCAGAGATCTAAATTTCTCTTATCTTGTGAATCTTACTAACATCCATGAACCTCTTATTATCTGCTCAAGGATAAAAGGAGAGATTATCTTATGTCTGTTCCCATTATATGAAATTATATGAAAGATTGGAATGCTTAGACTTTCTAGGGATTTTTCAGAATTTCCTAATGTTTTACATTTTAATTAGGTATCATTAAGCAACTGGACTGCACCACTATTCACCATCAACTCCAAATCACTTACCCAACTATTTCAAAATCCAACTGTCCTTTTTTTTAAATGTTCCTCAGCTGCAGAAATTAATAAAATTTATCTATTTAGTCTACACTTTGCTGCTTATTATTATTATTCCATGAAGTTACCTACCGATATATTCTAAGGTGGTTATATTTATTCAGAAGTACTTGATGAAGGATGTAATCAAAAGCAACTCTAGACAGCTGGTTTGCTTTACCTCTATATAATATATTGATCCATATTCAACAAATGTTATGATAGCTACTAAAGCTAATGCTGCTTTCTACCAATTTACTCAAGATAAAAATCACTTAAGATGGCCTTTAATTAATTTAATTTTCCTTTGGTCTTATTTGAAATGAGTAATACATGGGTTACTTTTTAACTGTTGAGGTCAATGCTGGAAGCAAGTTCCATAGTTTTGTTATATTATCATAAAGGACATATATCTAACATTTCTTGGATAGAGGCTATCCTTATCTAATTATTCGGCAATTTTTATCTGCTGATAAATATCTCATTTCCTTTAACTTTTGCCTTGGTTCTCATTCTTCCTCTTGAATAAGCTGTACATTTTGTTGTACAGACAACATCAGTACATCAGCTTCCAAAATCAGTCATTGTTATCACTGTTGGTCTTAATGATTTTTACAATATTTTTTCAAAATATCTTAAACCTCACCAGAAAAATTTAAAGACACCAGGGTAATTTTCACTGTGAACATCCATATGATATAACTCTTGGGTACAATAAGCAAACTAACATAGAAAACTAACCAATGCACCAAAGTTTCTGCTGCATAAGATACTTACTTGACTGCTTCTGCTACATTGTTAGACGTATGGCCTGATAAGGCATCATGCAAATTACGGATAAAGTAATCTCTGTATTCTTCTGGAAGAGCCATGAATGTTCCACCCATCACAATGAATTCCACTTTGTCAATGCTGTGGCCCAGCTGCTTCAGCTGTAAAAATAAGATCAGTCTTTTGAACCATGCCAAAATCTACCACATATTATGTTATGCCTCTCTTTAATCTTTGGCCATTACTATTCTAGGATATTCTAGGAGTATGGACGGATAGGGTAGAGTATTTAGAGTACTCTTGCTTTCTCCACACCAACATTTTAATAAACAATTATATTTATTCATTTATTTATTTTAAATAGTATTTGGAAACTTGTAGAGGAAGACTACTTTCTCACCCAAAAAGAGATTTGTTGGGAGGTTCTATAAATAACCTTTGGCTAAGAAAAAATCAGTGGTCTAACTCAGTGTAAGACAACTTTTTGAAGAAATAACATGGTGGAGAATGCTTAACTTCTGGCATAAGAGCTCTGCAGGTCACCATTCAAGAAGTTGATTTTAATTTATGAAGTCCAAGCAGTATAGGTCATATTAGTGAGATCCTTTCCCTCTTGAAGAGAATGTAATTTTTTCAATGAAAAAGGTTCAGAGTTTAGTGGAAGTTTTTAATCTAGTTCTGGTCTTTAGATAAACTTTAGATTTGCTGCAGTAGCTAAGAGTAATTGTCAGGATTGCCATCCTGCTATAGCCATGCTTTGCCAATGCTAGTATGCCATAGGCAATAGGGGGAGGAAGCTGAAGGGAGGTAGAAGGGAGGCTGGGATAAAGGGGAATTGAAACTACTGCTTGTGCCATGTGAGAGCTGCTGGCAGTTCCAAGTTCATGCAATGGAATGTGATATCATCCAGCCTGCCAAGCCAGGGTCTGCTGCAAAACAATTTGTTTGAATGTCATTTGACAGTTAAGATAACTAAGGGAAAGGTGGGGAGAAAGGAAAAGTTTACTAGATGCTTTGGGTGAAGGGCTTCAGATCCAGCTTTATCCTACTGTAACCATTTGGCATTCAGCATATTTTCCTTTTCAGTTTTCATTTTTACTGATGCTTTTCCTGTGTGAAAGAATCTTTTGTGAATTGGTTAATCTCCATGAATGCTTAGTTGGTTTTACTACATAAGATCATGGACATAGTTGAAGATTAAGCTTTGTATTTAGCTACAAAGAACTAAATTGCTTAATTTTTATCCCATCATCACATTCTTCCACCATAACAAATCCTTACTTGTTCAACTCGGTGTCTGGTCTGGAGATAAGGATCATATCTGGCACGTATGGCTCTCATAGATGTTGGCTACAAGAAAACAAAACAATATTCTTTAAGAAACAACCAGCAATATTGTTTTAAAGCATCTATAATTCAAACTCCTCTCACACCAGGGACAAATGATAGAGATCAAATTATCTTATAATACTTCACATCAATTATGTAAAAACTTAGTGGTATGTAGAAGATTCTAATGATGGGACAGGTGGAAGGGAAAAAAAAAGAACCACCATTAGCAAGTTGGATGGACTCAGTCACAATGGTGAATGGTATTCCGTGAAGACTTGAACACTTAGATTATGGACAGATTGAGAAAATCTATGTGTTTGTTAAAGAGTTGATACTGATGACAAATAATACATCAAATCCAAATTCCTAACTGTACTGTACTGTAAAATTTTATTTTTGCTAGATCAGGACATAGCTTTTAGTGATCTGAGGATTACTCAATCTTGGTCAAAAATGGTGTTCAGCATATTAAAAAAGTGAACAGGTTCAGTATATAAACTAAAATTTATGTAATGTAAATGTAAATTACATGCTGCAAACAAGATGACCATTCTTCTATTTAATAATGAATTCTATCACATACTTAAGTAGCAGTGTCCAGAAAAGTTCTAGAAACCTCATCCTTGACTTTGGAAGGTAGTGTGTGTTGTATGTATCTGATTTGGGTTTAGCTCTAAGAGCTGAATTAATTTTAACATGATATGTGCAAATCAATTTCATATATGCTGTCAAAGTGAGATTTAATAAATAAGTCTCCATCTGTGTGATGAAGTGATTATAAAATAATTTTGTACAATCTCCATTTTCAAAGCAATCCTAAGTATGTGGTATGGATATACTAGATGAATAGATTAAGGAGCTCGGGAAAAAGATCTCTAACTCAATATTATATAATTTTTTAAAAGTTGCTTCTAGTTCATATTCAGACTTTAGCAAATAGCCAGATTCAGTCAGCTATCAATTTAATAAAAAGTTAAGTGTCTTTCTGAAAACAGAGACCACTCTTCGTGGCTATGTTAACTGAAGATAATGAGAGATGTAATGGAACACTTTTAGAGACATAATTTGGAAAAGTCTTAAAATATTAATATATTACTTCATAAATGTAATTCTTCAAGTATTTTCTTGGACTTAGGTCCTCCATATGCATTGTCCATTCTAGATCAGAATTAAGGGAGCTGAAATCCAACATACTCCAGTAGAACACTGGGTTGGGGAAGCTGTTACATGAATCTAACAGTATCAGTACAACAATGTAGAAGGTATACTTACCTTCTGTGTTAGGGATACAATCCCTAACCATCTCTTCATTTCTAACTTAATTTCTGAAATATTATCTCAAGAATTACCATCTCACACTTGAGACAAATAATTACCAGATAGAAGTCCAGTTGTGAAATATTGAAAGAAAGAAAATCCAAAGCCATCACTATTTGATGAATGTAAAATAAACTGTCCCCCCAATATTTTTGATATTCTGGTTTATAGTAAAGTTGTTTCTTCCTGGAATAGGACCAACAGGTCCATGACAGCAGTACCTCATATCCGGTGTAAGATTGTGTTGAATATTCAAAGTCTGAATCAGGCCCTCCAGGACAGTATCTGTATTTTCAAGAAGAAAATGAAATCATAGCTAGAGGTTAAGCTTATAATTAAAAGCTTGGGTTGGCAACCCTTAAACCGTGTACATTTAAATGAATAACAGATGTCTGAAGGCAAAATAACTGTTTCAATGAACTTTCAAATGACCCTTGTAGGAAGCAGGCTATTGGCTTAAATAGATCCAGCCCCTATGATGCAGTGCCAGGAAAGGAGTTTAATTTATAGTAGGTTACTGATCAATTCCAAGACAGGAGAAAGAACTGAATCAGAGACCCTCCAGTTCAAAGAGTGGTTTGGAACCTCAGATATACTAGAAAAAACAGTCCCAACATTATTTTCTGAAAGGCAAAGTTGATCATGAGTTGCTAGAAAAATCCATGGCTGTAATATGCTAAAGCATAATGTAGTTTCTTTGGTACTGGTTCAGTGTGTTATTTGCAACAGCCATTGTTGTTATAAACCATAGTTAGTTTGTTATTAGAAAAGCCATTGTTAAATATAATTTGCAAACGAAACCTGTGTGTAAATTGTTCCCTACTCCACAAATCATGGTTGAAGTCTGGCGCCCACATTACTTTAAAAAAAAAACTTCTTGCAAAAAATCCATTACCGGAGCACATTTACCCCCCCCCCAAAAAAAGCACTGAATTACAGTTACCCAGCATTTTTATTTCCTAAAAGATGGCTGAATTCCTTTCAAGTTTGTAAATTGACATGAAAATGTTACATTTAGGCTTCATCTTTGATTTTGGAATACTCATTACACTATCAAATGTCAAGTGCAACCATTTGCCTGAAAAAAGTGGTGCACCTGTCTTGAAGAACAGGTATCATAATTATGGAAAAATAACATACACACACAAGCCTCATTTTAGATGAGTCTAAAGAAAGAACACAGCCTGTTATTTTTTAAAAGGACGCTTACAATTATTGGAATTTATTTTTCGATGAAGCAGAATACTTTAATGCATTCCTTCATATTTATTTTTTATTCTAGTGCAAAAGATTCTAAACAAGAAAAAGTAAAAAAAAACCAAGCAAACAAGAAAAATTATATTTTGGCTAAGTATTTAAGATATTCTGACATTTTATTAGGTACTCACACACATATATTTCCTGTGAAATTAATATGTGGACATCTGTGTGGTTTGCACATTACTGCCACAACAGCAATCTGAAAGAAAGGAGTGTTGCAGAGAAGTTATTAAATATCTGGTCTTTTTGTAATCAACTTTTGCAATTGATGATTTAAGGAGGGACATTTTGAGAAAGGTGCTTTGAATTCAAAAGGATTTGAATTTAAAAAAAACAGGCATGGTCTTATGCATGTCTGATGTTATAGTATAGTAACTGTTAAACTAATTAGAAAATATCAACAATTTACCTAGGAAAAATATAAATCTAGGGAAACATAATATTACTGCAGAAGAAAGTAGAAATTGCCTTAATACAGGACAGAGTCCCTCTGCTTCAATACTTTAGGGATGGCAAACTCAGAATTTCCTGGGAGGTTTTTTGTCACACAGCAACAAATGTTCTTCATTGCAACAATGAAATTATTTCCTCTTAAAGTTGTTTAGAGCAACACAAAATAAATTTGGTTTTCATTCTTAGCAATTTCATGTGCTCAGCAACTGTTCAAAGTCATTGTATACTTTAATTCTAAGTATGTATTTTATTTTTGTTTGTGCATCACTGGGTGGATATCAGATTTTAAGAAAGCACAAACAAATTTTGCAATGTTCCAATTTCTTTTCCTTTGGTCTCTTCAGGTTGGCAATAGATTCCAAGATCTCAGGTACAGTACTGATCTTTTTCAAGGGGAAATCCATATCATTGACTCTAGGATCTTGTACATGAAAAACAAACAAACAAACACTTACCCCACTAGCAGTTCGAATGGGTTTTGCTTTCAACTTAGGAACCAGCACTTTGCGGTACTGAGGGGGAACAGCAGCAATAATGTCAACCAGGCGTGGCTGCGCTGAAAGGCCATACTTGGCAGCCGTCCTTGTTTTAATCCTAAAATTGAAAGCCATGCAATTTAGAGGCTATATAATAGAGAGAGGCAACCTGATGCTCTCCAGATGATTTGGATTTCAACTCATGTCAGTTCACATCAATATTTAAACTTGCCTTGCCAAGAAACTGTTAATGTTATGGTCAATAATAACCAGAAAGATTCAGTTTGCTTCTATTATATATATCTTTCTTTATTACAATTATATTGGAGTTACTGCAACAGGTACAAAAAAGGTGATACTAATAGGAGGGAAGAGCTCCAGCCCTATATTCTTGCCTTTGGATGATGTCTTATGATTTTATTCTCTCTCCGATCTTATTCAATATCTACATAAAGCCACTGGGTGAGGCTATCAGCAAGGAGTTAGATATCAGTTATTTGCACTTATTTTATCTTTGGCCAAGCCAAACAATACTCTTAAGCTTCCATCTCAGCACCTTAGATTCTGGATAGACAGGAATAAACCGAAGCTCAATCTAGCAAGACTGAGTGGCTAAGGATTTGGGGATTGCCTAGATCTGAAAGTCTACTTTTCATTCTGGATGGGGTGGCATTGCTCTGTACGTGAGGGCTGTCTATCATGTTAACTCATAAGCCATTGTCTAGAATGCAGTGGCACAAGTACTGATGTGCATACCTTACTATATACCCAAACAACTGGTACACCACAAGTTGATTTGGTTGTCAGTGGATTTTTGGGTGCAACTGAAGGTGTTGGTGGTCAATTAAAGAGCTACTCATGGCATAGAGGTCTGTAGAACAGCCTATCTCCAATTATCTCTTGCTATTTACTAAAATCTGATACACTAGTATTCACTCCAACCTAGTGTTGTTTGCTCTCTACCTCAGATAAGAATCTTTTACAGGGCATTGCCTTTCCCATAAAAAGTGAGGAAGACAGATACAGTAAAATGTTGAAGAGCAAAGAAGAAATAGAAGATAACTCACTTGTTTAAGTTCACATCTTTCCCCTCATCATGGGCATCAATGAGTTGTTTGATGACATCAGCTATAGTCATCATCATGAGTTCTGCTCGGCTGAAATCTCCTAAAATAGAAGTAAAAGGTTATGATAGTGCCTGTGCAAAAGTGATTTCTCATATTCAGCTGTAAACTGACTTGTGCTCTCTCTGACAGAATAGCCTTTCTCTTCTCAGAGCCTGTTCACCAGAGTCACAGAACACAAGTGTCTTTAGTACTAATCAATGTGACATCTGCCCTGCCCTGAAATAGATGATGTGTGAGTTGAGGAAATGCTGTCTTCAGGTAATAGGTAAGATAACTAGTACATACTGCAGAGGATGAAGTGAAAACTTTAAGTCTCCCTTAGTTAACTTTCCTCAAGGATGTTTGAAGGCTCCAAGAAGGAAGGTAATAGAGAAAGAGTTCTTAGAGGAACTATATTTTTCCCTAAATGTTTATTCTTTTCTAAGGAACTATTCACACAGAATAGTCATGAACTGGAGGATATGGCAATTAAGTAAACGCCTAGCTTATTGGAAAATCATACTCATTAAGCATTTTCCAAGTTTTATCAAACTGAACTGACATTGGGTGCTATGGGGTTCAAACCTAATACTTGACCTTATCCTTTTCAATACTTTCAATAATGGCTTGGAGGAGATGATGCAGGAAATGCATATGAAATCTGAGATGGGATAATACCTAGAAGACCAAAAGGAAACTGAAAAAAGGCCTTGTTTTTTTAGAGAAGTGGATCCAAAGTTACAAAATGCAGTTTAACAGAGGCAAGATAAGTGGAAAAAAATATCAAATGCACAGATAGCAAAGGTGATATTTGTCCTACCAGGCCAAGGAACAGATTATAAAGTAAACCAACAGTGTAATTGGGCTTCAGAAGAACATAAATTCAATTTTATGCAGCATAAATTAACACAACAGAAATGTAATTTCCAAATGGCAGAAATAGCCACTCTGTTTTGCTTTAGTCAGATTCTACCATCAATACTATGTTTTGATTTATTTTGATTTGTCAATTGCTTACAAGATAATAGGTATAAGTATATACATAGTTATGAATACATGAAATGGGTACATAAAAGAAAAATAAAAGAAACAATAGGACAGGGACGGTTGGCACGTTAGTGCACTTATGCATGCCCCTTACAGACCTCTTAGGAAAGGGGTGAGGTCAATAGTAGACAATCTAAGGTTAAAGTTTTTGGGCTTTGGGGAAGAAACAAGCACTATGTCATGTTTGGGACACCACATAGTATGGATTAAGGCAAAGTGGAACAAATTAGAGAAAAGCAGCAAGAATAATCAGACGGTAAGACGAGAGTCAGTTTAGTGTAATGGTTAAGGCAGTAGGCAGATATCAGGAGACCACGAGTTCTAATCCTATCTTAGGCACCAAGTCAGCTGAATGACACTGAGCCAGTCACTCTCTCCCAGACCTAAGAAGCAGGCAATGGCAAATTGCTTTTGAAAATCCTGGCCCAGAAAACTGCAGGGACCTGTCCAGATCAGAAGTCAACTCTGACTTGAAAGAGTCTCTCTCTCTCTCTCTCTCTCTCACACACACACACAAATTATGAAGAGACATGGAAGGAACTGGGAGTAAGTCTTGAGTAAAGAAACCTGGAGCTTAACAGGATATATTAGCATTGTTCAACCCCTCAAAGGGGTCCAGCAGATTCTCCACTGCCCCAGAGGGAAGGATCTGGGATCATAGTCTTAAATTCCGGGAGGGCAGATTGTGATCGAGTGTGGTGGTTTCCCCTCCAGTGGATGTGTTTGGATGGAAAGCAGACTGTTCTCTCCTTGGGATGCTTTAACCTGGACGCTGAACAGAGGGAACCCTTCAAGTCTCTGAACACCCAACAAGCATTTTCATGATGAAATTATTACTTTTTGTGCTAATGATGCCGATCATATTTAAAAGCTATCTCGGTCGCAAGTTCCTATCGGGGTACACGAAACTGAGGCGTTCCAGCTGTAGTGGGACTACATTTCCCAGAATACCCAGATAGCGCGGCCCCACACCCGATCCTATGCCTCTTGAGGCATCTATTTTAGAAGGTTTCATACCAATATCCCTTCTGTCCCGTCCCCTTTCTACCTTTCTTTTTTTGCCTCATGGCGAAAGTCCCCCTGGCGACAACGAAACGACTTCTCAAGACCTCCCCCTCCCCGTCTCTTCTCTCCGGCCGTCAAGCAGAAGCTTGTGTTATGCCGCTCGAGGCAAATCTCTTTATTCTTCACGACAGTGCCGCAAAACAAAGAAAGAAATCCAGGGAACCGAGTAGGCAGTTGTTGTTTTTTTTGTTTTTTTTTTCCTGAGCGATGTTGTCAGAGTCGAGCGCGCACTAGGAGAAGGGATTGGTAGAGCGCGAAACGTCCCGCCTCTTCGAACTGACGATATTACGCCGGAGCCAAGACGCGTATTGATGCCTTATGGCAGGAGTAGGGAACGATGGCCCTTTTATGATTTGTGGACTTCAACTCCCAGAATTCTGCCTGGCTCAAGAATTCTGGGAGTTGAAGTCCACAAGTCATAAAAAGACATTGTTCCCCATCTCTGCCTTATGGCCCTGTGGAATTTACGTATGGCTACGTACTACAAAATCCGGAGGCCGGATGGCAGGAGGAAGCACAAAATTGTAATTTTGCTGCCATCTAGGAATTTTAAGGGTTTTTGCAGCACGGAGAGAACCGCCGTTTTAAAGTGAACTCAGCCCTCTTGCCTTCAAAGAGATTAACTTGCGGTTGCTTTCTTTCCAGCAAGGCCATCGATTCGCTTCTTTTAGTAGACACGGTTTGCTGTCACAACAAGTTAGCATGTTTTCTATTCTTTAGTAAAAACCGACTATGTTTGGAATTCTCATAATAATGTATAACTGACAAACATATAAGGAGTCCTGCTACATTGCCTTGTGGTGTCCCAATGATGCTTTTTCAAGAGGCAGCTGGACTTCGTGTTTATTTATTTATTTATTTTGTCAAGCAATTATAAGATAACAGGTATAAGTATAAACATGGTTATGAATACATGAAATGGATAAATATAAGAAAAAAGAAACAAAAAAGAAACAATAGGACAGGGGCCATCATAAGCACGTTGGTGCACTTAATGCACACCCCCTACAGACCTCTTAGGAAAGGTCAATAATAGACAGTTTAAGGTTAAAGTTTTTGGGGTTTGGGGAAGAAACCAGAGAGTCAGAGTAATTCAGACATTGACCACTCTGTTGCTGAAGTCGTATTTCCTGCAATCAAGTTTGGTGTGGTTTACCTTGAGTTTGTATCCATTGTGTGCTCTTGTATTGTTATGGTTGAAGCTTCATTGATAGGTAGGACATTGCAATGTGTGATTTTATATACTATACTTAGATCAGACTGAAGGCGGCATAGTTCTAGGTTTTCTAGGTGTAGAATTTTGAATCTGGTGGCATAAGGTATTCTGCAATGAGTAGAGGAGTGGAGAATTCTTCTTGTGAAATATTCCTGGACTTTCTCAACTGTGATAATATCAGATACGTAATGCGGGTTCCAGACTGATGAGCTGTATTCAAGTATTGGTCTAGCAACTGTTTGTATGCTCTGGTTAGTATGTTTGGATGAGAAGCTGCTTGGATGAGAAGCGAACTATTTTCAAGGAATCATGACCTGGATGATTGAGAATTTCCATAGACATGATGGTGATGGTGGTTCTTGCAGGGCTGAATAAAGAAAGCCGGGAATGTATGCCAAGAGTATATCTATAATCCCCAAAGTCATGAAAGTCATCTGCTGCCTGACTAAAACAAGCAAGGTGCCTATTGTATATTGAACAGCAGTGATGTAGAAAAATGTTGAAGGCAGATGATCATTTTAATGACAGTGAGAAAGTTCATTTCATACTGCACAGGAGAAGGCAATGGCAGAAAAATGTGTATAAAAATATGAAATGATTGATGATGATAGTGCTGGATGATGGGACCTCAAATACAATACATTATTTCTACTCAGATTATCTTTTAAAGTACTAATGGTATACCATGACTAGATTAAGTTTGGATCTCTAGTTGCTGATGTGGCCATGCAGGAAAAAACAAGCCGAAGCTACAAAGACTGAATTACAGTGGGAACATGGAACAAAGAAGCATGAACAAAGGAAAGCTTAACATAGTGAGACATGGAATGCATGAACTATACATTGACATTTTAGGCATTACCAAATTGACATAAACTGAAATTGAATACTTTCAGTCAGCCATCCATACTGTTTACCACTTAGGACTACCACCCCCAAAATGCTTGCTTTCAGTAATCAGAAAACATATCGCAAGGATGGCACTTGGGTTCAATGAAGTCAATCGCTGAATGATATCAATTAGCTTTGCAGACAATCCTTTAAGAGGACAGTCTAAGTTTATGCTTCAACCACTGATGCAAAAGATAAGGTTGATAGGTTTTGTGTCTAAGTTCAATATGAAATTAGATGTAAAACATGCAAGCAAGATATGATACTTATGGTTGGAGACTAATGCAAAGTTGGAGCTAGACTGAATGGCGTACGAAACAGAAATGAAATGAATCAGGATACCATCCTATCAGTTTCTGTTAATCTGTTGATTTCTTCATTGCTAACCTCGTCTTCCAGCAATCAAAGCAACATCTATAGACATGCGCATAATCTATATACATAGATGTCATAGACAAATCAACTATATTATTGGTACAGAGAGGTGGAATAACAAGGATGTGATTAACTGCTGATTACGGAATAGATCACGAACCACTCACTGATGTGCCAGCTCCAGATCCAGCTTATGCAGATCCAATGTCTGACACAATTTTGAGTATATACCTTTAATTTTCAGAAATTGCTATAAAGTCACAAAGATGCAAAAAAAAAAAAAAANCAGAAATTGCTATAAAGTCACAAAGATGAAAAAAAAAAAAAAAACCCAGCAGTTTTGTGTTTTTAACTGTTAATTGTATAGATATTATAAGTCATCCAGATCTTCTGAAGTGTATAGACAGAATAAATATAAATACATCCAGTCTAAGGATATGGAATGTAGGACTAGCTGGGAATTTCGGTACTCAACTTACAACCACAATTGGGAGAGAGAATTTCTATTGCTAAACAAGACAGTTGTTAAGTAAGTTGCATCCAGTAATATGACTTTTTTGCCACTGTTAAGTGAATTACTGCAGTTGAATGAATCAGTCACTAAGCGAATCTGATAGCTTGACTTGATTGTTGGAAGCCAGCTTGAAAAGGTCGCAGATGTCAATCACACTATCCCACAATGTTGCAACCATTATAAATACATGCTGGTTTTCAAATGCCTGAATACAATCTAGTTGTTGCCAGAGACAGCTGTAGCTGAAAAACTTCAGTTGCATGATCTACCACTCAGTGACTGAGAATGTGAATAAATTATTTGTTGGTCAAACAGGATTCTTTTTCTGTAAGTCTGCAAGATCTTCAAAATCCTGTTCCACAGTGTTCATAATTTATTACAGTTAAATTTGATAAGGTCACCAAAAAAGGCCTTTTTAATGGTTGCTCCGATTCTGGAAGTTGCTGCTTAAGATTGCCCATCTAAGCCTCTATGCTATGGATGTCAAATTTGCATCATCACATGATGTATTGTGACTTTTTCCCCCTTTGCTAAACTGGGTGTGGACAGGCCAGGAGTTTGACAGCCCTGCTCTATGCATTTGGAGTGTATCCCGAGGGATTTTATCTGTTAGCTGATTGCTTTTATTGCCTGCTGGGGATAATGGATGATTTGAAAGCCACCTGCTACTAATTTTAAATTACTTTCTTTATTGGTGAACTTCATTGTGGACTTATGGCAAGCATGGAACAAAAATGCAAATGAGCAAGTTTTATTCCCAATTAAGTGGGCAGAGTTACAACCGTAGAACATAATTTTATGTGTTCTTCAGAATATTTTCCTTTCTTTCACCCTTTGACTTTTTCCCCGTTCCATCCCTTTCTGCCTTCTGTTCATTTTCTGTCATCTTGCCAGATATTCATTCTCCCCACTTCCTCTTTCTTCCTCTTTCTTTTCTGATCTCCCTCCTCCTCTTCCCAACTCTGATAGTTTTTATCTTTAGTGCCCTTGCCTCTTTCTCTTCCTCTTTTTTCCTTTCCTTCCATCTTCATTTCTCCACCCCGTCCCTTTCTCCCTTCCTCTACCAATCTTCTTCTCGTTCCTCTCCCTTTCCACCCCATACTGTGTGCACAATATGGATCATTTATTTGTATGCTCTGCTGGAAAACTTCAGAATTTTCAGAATACTTCAGAGAGTATTGGATATTAAAATGTATGAAAATTCTTACAGTGATGAAGGAAACATTAAAATGAAAGGGTATGTGAGGGCAAGCACAAATTATAATACTCAGAATTACAGAGTGAAAATGGATGGAGATTAAATATGGCCACAAATCAAGATAAATCTGTTATTCAGAAAATCAATAGTCCTTTATTTTTCCTTTATTTTGGATTTATAGAATAGCTATTACTAAATATCTCTGCACAATAAATCAGGAGATAGGGCAGAGAACCATTCTTTGCACTTCTGGGCTCTTAAGTACTTGTCTATCTACTTGCATATATTTAAAAGAACCACCGCTTCCTCTAATTTTTGCTTATTTACTAATATAATTTAATAGGACTGAATAAAGCCCATTTCACACTGCACTAACGGATGCAAAGAGGATGTAAAATGGACAAAAAGCTTGCCATCCGTTGGAAAACGCAATGCATCCGTTGTGTACTCACTGCGGACGTCTTTCATACGCTCTGTCCGTCAAACATCCATCTACTGGTATTTCATCTGCTCAAAAAGTTTTGAGCTGCACAAAACTTTTTGAGTGGATGAACTTTCCGTCGTGTACGATCTACATCCGCGACACATACAGGCAACAAACGTTCGACGTCCGTTGTCATCCGTTACACGTCCGATGTATCCTCTCGGCATCCTCTGGGCATCCGCGCAACTCACATCTGCTCCAGCGGAAAGCGGAAAGAGGGAGGAATGTCCACACAGCGTTAGTAGCATGGACATAGAAAGGATGAAAGCGGATGGAGCTCGGATATAAAGCATTAAAATGGATAAAATGTTTGTATATGGGACGTATCTCGGATATTTAGAATGTCTGGAGGATGTCTAGAGTATGTGGAAGGACACCTAGTGGAAAACCGACATTTCCTATAAAAAGGGGGAGGAAATCACCTTGGATCTCACTATCAGTCCAGCAGCCCTGGTGTGCAGACCTCTTCAGCTTGCTCTTGCTCTTCAACTCATCCATTGATCTCCACCATGGATCATCGCACACTCCTTTTGGTAGCCGCCATCATTCAACACCAGAAACCAGCCCTCTTCAGACTGTTTCACCTTTCTACGCAAGGAGAAGGAGACTTCCAAAAGCTGTCTGGGTCTGAAGATGGATCGGGAGAAGAGTGGAGTTTGGACTCTATGACAAGCTGATGGTGGAGCTGAGGAATGAAGACACTCGTGCATTCCAGCACTTCATGAGGATGCCACCAACCAGTGTTTGACGAAGTTGTGGAGCGTCTGAGACCCAGGTTGACCAAGCCAAGTACCAACTTCCGTCCCACCTCTGGACCTGGATTGAAGGTGGCACTGACTCTGCGCCACCTGGCCTCCTGGGACACATCAGAAACATGTAGTATGCCTGGAGGGTGTCAACAACACCATCAGCATTGTGGTCAGAGAAGTGGTGCCAGGCCATCATCGAAGAATACGTGGAGGAGCTCCTCAGTGTCCCACCACTGAAGAAGGCTGGAGGAAAGTTGCAGAGCAGTGGTATCAGAGGTGGAACTTTCCCCACACCGTTGGAGCCATAAATGGGAAGCACGTGGCCTGCAAAACTCCAGCCAACTCAGGTCCAATTATTACAACTACAAGGGCTTCTTCAGCATCATCCTCTTTGCCATAGTCGATGCTGACTACAAGTTCATGTACATCGATGCTTCAGGCAATGGGTCAGCTTAAGATGCCCAGATTACAACGCCAGTGACCTCAAGGTGGGCTGGAACGCAACCTCATCATGGGTTTTCCAGATCCAGATACCCTACCAACGGCACACAAGATGTGCCCTACTTCATCGTGGGTGATGACCCCTTTTCCCTCAGAACCTCCCTCATGAAGCCCTACATTTCCAGATACCTCACCCGTGAAGAGAGATCTTCAACTACAGGCTGTCCAGGATAAGACGGGTGGTGGAGAACGCCTTTGGCATCCTGGCCAACAGGTTCCAGGTACATCTCACCCCCATGCAGCATCGGCCACAGACTGTGAGGAGCATCGTGGAAGCTTGCTGCATCCTGCACAATCTCATGCGCACCCCACTACCCCAGTGTTGCAGACAGGCTAGTGATCGCCAACAAGGCAATGGGGACATGGAGCCTGGGTATGGAGGCAAGGACAAAACCTGATAGACACGTGGATGTGCAAGGCCCCAACAGAGCTTCACGTGAAGGGAAAAAGCAGCACAACCTCCTGAAAAACTGGTGCAACTCCCCAGCTGGAGCAGTGGAGTGGCAAGACAGGATGGTAGATGCTTAATGGATGCTTCCTTCAGCCTTTCTCATCACACTGATGAGATTGTGGCATGTATGTTGAGTGGCCCTACAATGAACAGGGCATTTAATAAGAGTTTTGTTTATGTTGAAATGTGTTGATCAATGATTAAATTGTTATTGATAATAAAGGGCCATATGTGTGGCAGCTGGAGGGTGGATCATCATCATTATGCTTGCAGTGGAGGTTTATCTATCCCAGCTATCCTTACCCATCCCACAACTATCCTTATCCCACAGCTATCCTTACCAATTCTAACAGCTATCATTACCCATCCCACAGCTATCCATCCCACAGCTATCATTACCCATCCCACAGCTATCATCCCACAGCTATCCTTAACCCCATCTCACAGCTATCCATCCCAACACTATCCTTACCATCCCACAAGCATGAAAGGCTTAACCCTTTTTTCAAAGTTTTCCCCAACACTTTATTAAGTAAAAAAATGAACCAGTGTGTGAAGCACACTGGTTATTATTTATTAATAACAAACTGTATGACTTTTATCAAAAAGCAAAATGACCCAAGTAAAGTGTCTAAGCAAAGATAAAGTCAAACAGGTAACAACTGAGTCTTCTGGCACTCTTCTCAGTCACTCTGAGGCATGTCCATGGTCTCAGCTGTCAAGCGGCCAGGGACTGTGGAGGTGGCTGTGGCTGGAGTGCTGGTATGAGGCGCATTGGGGTGCCTGGCCCCGAGAGTACAACAGGAGATGGTGTGTGCAGGAAGCTCTCAGAGAGCTGGCTCAGTCCCGTGAGGTTGAGAGGCCCTTCCTCAAGGACCTGGATTGAGGCCCAAGACTGATGACAGATGTTCTGAGGAAGGGCTTGGCTGTGGGATGGAGGAAGGAGGAAGGGGAGTGTAGTGGGCTGTCTGGTCTGCAGCTGGGTCAGGTGAGGTGTCTGTGGTGTCTGTGGCATCCGAGGAACCTGGGTGTGGACTGGGAAGGGCTGCCTCTGCTGTGGGAAGTCCTGGTAGTGGTAGGCTTGGTTGGCGAGAGCTGCTTAAATCCGTGGAAGGTCTGTGACATCGTCTGGGTGGAGGAGCAGACCTGGAGTGGGTAGGAGCAGGTTCAGCTGGGCTGAGGGTGGTGCAGAAGAGCTGTGATCCTCTCTTCATCGCCTGGTACTGGTCCTCGGGCATGTCCATGAGGGTCTGGCTCATGTACGTGATGAAGGGCTTGTGGTTCAGTGAGGTATGTCGAAGTGGACCAGCTGGGAGAGGAGATCTGTGCTGGCTTTGATTGTGTCCTGATCTCCAAGAAAGACAGTGTGGCTCTGTCCTCCGGCTGCCTCTCTGCCTGCTTTCTGTGGAGGTGGAGCTGGGGTGGGGGTGGCTTGGTCTCTGGTGGCTTCTTCTTCTTGCTCCATCTGAGACAGGGGATCCTCCACGTCCTCTGGCATAGGGAGTGCACTGTCGGGGGGGTCTCTGTCGGGGGCCTCCAAAGACACCTGCCTGGACATGGTAGCTGTCTCCTGGGTGAAGAGGAGTGGCTCTCTTGGGCTGTCTGAGGGAGAGGGTTTGACAGAGGGGCTGCTCCTCAGTGGCAGATCTCAGCCTCCAGGAGCTGCACCTGGCCATGACATAGGTCTCCTCCGGGTCAGTGAGCTTGATAGTGGCCTTCCCGGATTTCTTCAGGTGCAGCTTGCCTAACCAGGTGTGCATGTGCTTCCACCACCCAAGGAGTACATCTGAAGTGTAGCCCAGGCTCTCTGCCTTCTCTCTCCACACTGCCTGCTTCTGCTTGGTGTCGCGATAGAGCCTGTGGCCCTTCCTCCACAGGTACTGGGTTCTCCTCAGCCATTCCAGCACCTCCTCCTCATGTTCTTCGGAAATGGAGTACTGTTTCCTCTTCCCCTTCTCCTTGCCTTGCCTTTCCTCCCTCTGGCAGGGGCTTCAGGCCTTTAGCAGCAGGGCTTTGGGCCTGGGGCTGGTCCATCACAGCAGCAGTAGCAGCAGCAGGAGAAGCACCACGCAGGAGAGCAGCAGCAGCACCAGCAGAAGCACCACCACCAGCAGCAGGACCAGCAGCAGCAACACCAGGAGCACCAGCAGCAGCAGCAGCAACAGCAGCTTCAGAGTCAGCACCAGGGGTGGATGGTGGTTCTGTCCTTCTTGCCAGGGCTGGCAGGAGTAGGCACAGGCTTCCTCTTCTTCCCCATGGTGTTCTCTCAAGATGTCTCTGGCAGCAGGTCTTTCCTCTGAATGGTGACCTGCTTGCGAGCTGCATCCTTTTATATTTGCGGAGCTTATGCAATTCATCGCAGTGAATGCTTTGCATCGCTACACATCGCTATACATCCTATAGGCGTCAGTGATGCATCCATGTCATCCGCTACGCATTTGCTCCTTCTGCTACGCGTCCGCTTTGCTGTTCTCCCTGGAAGCCCTGCAGATGTGTCATCCGCTTCCATCCGCTAGGCTTCCTACGAACATCCGCTTTAAATCCCCGCTACATCCTCCCACGTCCATTCCTTTCCAATGTATGTCGCTTGTTTATGCAAATTTGGGGCACTTTTGAGAGCGGATAACAACGGATGGAAAATTTGCTCATCGCTGTGTCCTTTTTACATACGTTTTGCATCCATCGGCCAGTGTGACATAGCCTTAAGCAATTGTTGAAAGAAGACAGCAAAACAGCACAATGACTAAGCCACAATCAGCCTATCAATGTAACAAGGCTCCCAGATTGGATAGCTTTTATTAGAAAGTTTAAACTGAGCTGAGTGATCCTGCAAGCAGAACTCGATCCCAGAACAGATAAAAGTAAAACGAGACATTTTTTTCCAAAGATGTCATGGTACTGTTTACTATATCTGCTTTTTCCACAGACCAATGAAAAGCACTTCAGATATTGCACAGTAAATATATTTTACATCTCTGAAGCTGCTTGTTATAACTAGAAATAATGGTGGATAAAAATAGTATACTGTTATACTATAAATATTACACTTTTGTACTATATATAAATATATGCAGGTAGAGCCTAGAAGTGAAAATAATGGTTCTATAGAAGCTGCATAATTATTTCTCTGCTCTGCATTGAGCTCCCATATTCTCCAACTAGTTGTCTAAGTCGAGAAAGTACTAGATAATAGGAATTAATCGAATACACATCAGGCATCGGTAGACCTTTACAAAGTAAAGATAAACAACAAAAAGTTACAGATCTCACCTAAAGAACCAAATTTTTATTACAGTACAAGCTTTTATGAACCTTCTGAAAACTCTTGTAATGTCAGATTTTTGCTTTAGATCCAATTTGTTAAGCCTGCATGATGTAGAGCTGAGCAATATTTGCATAAAATTGATTTATACAAAGGACTTTTCATTTGTTCAGTTGGGATAACAGCTGTCCAAAGCTTGCTCCCATTCACTATTTTGGGCTAGGAATTAGCTGTGTCTGAACACTGATAGTAACACACTAGATTTTTACCTGTTTTTAAAGAAAAGTACCAGTGTGACAAGTATTTCCCTTTGTCTAAGTAGTTTTGCAACTTTTGTCACATAAATAATTCACCAGTTAAAGCTCTACGAAAGGGTAGTTATCAGTGGAATTCATATATTGTTCAGACTTGTTTGTTTTGGCAGTTTTCAGGTAGAATTTGTAGCAGGATTATCCTGCAATTTAATGCTTCAAGGGATTTGGTAGAAACTCATGAGCAAAGCCAAAGGATAGAAAAGGCATGCCTACAAGAAGTCATACAAACTTCTTTTTATATGGAATATGGTCAATTTATTCTGTATAATTTCAAACAGCTGACAAAAGTATTCTTAGATTTCTATTACACATTTTATGAAAATTGCAGCAAATGTTCAAAACGTGTATACTTTTAATGCTGTAAACCAAATTGTGCAGACCACAATTTTGAGAATTGAAACTGCAATAGGGATTAATTTCTATTGAGGGAGCTTGTTATGGCTGTAGTAACCAAAAGCAATCAAAGCATTTCTAAAGCTTACCTGAAACCATCTACTTTACTATAGGGACTTGCAGATGTATACACCACAAATGTGATTATTAGTTCAATACCAGGACTACTCTAAAGAGATATAACCTGGTACAAAGACTACTAGGCTATCCACATGTTGCATGTTGCCCCAGACGGTGTAAAGATTGTAGCACTGAAATTTGGCAGCAAACAATATTCAAGAATATTTCTTTTTGTTTCCAAATATAAAAAGTGTGTGTTAAATTGAGGTGCAGAAGACCTATTTTCCCTTCTCCCAGAAGCTGAACATTTTCAATTCTCTCGACACTCTCCCTCTGTCCTTCAGGAAATAATTTTTTGGAAAAAAGAAAATGATAATATCATCTGCAATCTCAAAAAGATTGCTTGCTTCTATGTTAAATTTGTTTGGTAGGTTTGAATAATTTAGGATTATTAAAAAAAAAACCAATACCTGTTTAGCATAGCGTGTGAATAATCAGCTTGCAGTGAAAAACCTGGTATAGTGGTTTTTATTGCCAATATTCAGCAGATATTAAAAATCATAGATTTAAATAAACAACCAAAAATTCCCCCAATTTTCATGGATAAGTTTGATAGTGCAATTCTTATTTGGAATAAAAAGGGATTTGGCTTCTGGTGCACTACTTTAAAGCTTTATTGGGTCATGGAATTATGTCAAGCAACTAATGATATTATGGGAAACAGATTTATAAGCCAGGGGAAGCCTATATTTTCAGTTTTGGAACTGAATCTGCCATGAAATAAAGCAAGTCTTGATGTGTCTCCTGGGATATGGCAGAATTCTGCACTCACCCTAAAAGCCTGCACATTCTTTGTATACATTTGTAGTTTACTCTTCTTCATAGATGTTAAAGGAGCAACAAACACTTCAAAGCTTTCATTTTAGTCTTTTTATTAAGAAATTCTAAATAGTCTTTAAAAAACAAAAACAAAATGCTTAATCAATGCTATGGTGACTGTTTGTACATGCACAGTTAAGGTGCTAAAAACAAAATAAAACTGAGTAGGACGCTGGCTTATTGTATATGAGGAATCAAATCTACAAGAAGTTTAGTGCAAGTTGAATTGTTAGAATTGGAAATCAGGTACCATGCTGGTGTATTCAAATCTATTTTATACTCAAATCACAATTTCAGATAAAGATAATAAACCTGATTGTTTAAAGAAACATTTAACACACACACACCCTCCACGAAATAACAGCATTGATTAGAAGTATTAGAATTTTGGAAGAATTTTCCTAAAAGAAATTATATAAGAAAAAAACCCTCTGTTTGAAAACAGAGGAAGTAAACAATATTTTAATTTGCTACTTCATTTCGGTTTTTCTGCACTGGTAAAAAGTAGCTTATACCCATCAAGTCATTTTATACAAATTACAACATTAAATACAGGTGATTTGTGCTAAGGCTGAACTATTTTTTTCTAGAATGAAGACTTATCTTCTCTGCCTAACTATGCCAGGTCTGACAGAAACTGGCTTAACTACTAAATTGTTCAATATTCCATATTTGCTATAGTTGCAACATTACCTGCAACAGTGACATAATCAAATCAAACAGGGAATGGACAAATGATGCTTCTCAGCAAGGGGAACAAATGGCAACCCAGATACCATTCTACTAAAACTAGTTTATGTAGCATTTTAAGTCAGTTTTCTTGATATAAGAACCACAAGAGTGATCTGCATAACTTGTATTCAAAATTGGACATAGATTTTAAATAGCAATCATTCCAAGGATGCTTACAGTTAAAAGAAAAACACCAAGTAACAAGTTAATGCTAAATATAGGCTTTTTTTTTTTGCGTGGTGTCATTTTGCAAAAGAGAAAAACAAATCCTTTGTAAAACCAAAGATTAACTACTGTGATTACCTCGAATAAAATTAAAAACCTGCTGATAATAAACCCTCAAACTGTTTGTGTTATGGTGACAGTATTGCTAATGCAGGACATATTTTTTGTACATGAAAAATTAAACTGAAGAACTGGTCTAAATAATCTATTTCCACACGCGGGGGGGAACAGATGCTTTGGGTCTAGAAGTTTTAGGCAAAATGGAACCCAATGCCTTGGAATTTCTGGTTGTTTTATTAATATTCTTAAAAAAGTACCCAAGATTGCAAATTAGTTTATACTAGTTGATATAAACATAGACTATATTAAGCCCAGAATTTTCTATTTTGGCCACATGAAATGTGAATGTGAAAAATGAAAAAAACATTCTAGTTTTGAGAAGTTGTACAGATCGACTGTATGAACACAATTTATGATTTTCTGCACACTGTCCAAGTGTAGAATTTTATAAAATGCCATATAAATGTTTTATCCAGCACTACTTAAATATGGTTAACTGAAGGAAAATAATTTTTGTGGGTTAGAGGATTAGGCAAGCTGCCTGAGGAGGTATGATGCAAAATATGATGCAAAGAGAATGATTTTGAAAACTACCTGCCTCTTTGAGCAATGAAGGTGGAAATACAGGCACTTGCCTCAATTTCAACAGCTGAGAAGTGGAGATTCCCCAGTATAGGTTTTTAAGAAGCAGCACTGGCTAGTATATAAATCTCAAATTTTGAAAGGTAGGTATCTTTAACAGGAAATTAAATAATAAAAAAGAATGTGGAAGGTTTTTTTGTCTGTTTCTTTCTTTCAAGAGGCTTTGAAATATAGCTATGAGAACTCTTGGCTCCATTCTGTCTTATATTAATAGAAAAAAGGCAGCTGTCATGTAAACTTTGACTAGAATGTAGAAGCAAACTATGTTGCTATTTTCTACCACAGGACAATATTTTTTCCTGAGTGAGTTAAATCTATGGAAATCCATGCTGACCATTTCCTAAAATTCTATGGACATTATGGATGTGGGTCTCACAGCTCCTGGTTTTAAATTTGAGGCTGGTCCATTCTGATTGGCTAGGAGCCTGGGTCTGTGTTCATTGGACTTGGAGTTTGATTGATTGGTGTTTCTGGTTTCTTCTGTCTGTTTTGTGGCTTTTGATTGGCTGGCAACACTCTGTTCTTGTGTTGGAGGCTTTCAGTGCAGCTTGGCTCCATGTGAAAGGACGGCCTGCTCTTCATTAGCAAGCTGCTATTCATTAGCAACTTATATATTTGTTTTTTTAGCTTTTGCGGGTACTTACATGTGTGCTGTTTAGCTTCCTTCGTGGTATTATGCACATCATTGTAGTGCTGTTTAAAGTTGTAGCAACGTTCAGCAGAATCTCATCTGCCATCATCAGGCTTCTGTACCCGAAAGAAACTAAACAGCACATATATATATTATGCTGTTCAGCTTCCTTCGCGGTATTATCCCACGTCATTGTAGTGCTTTTAAAGTTGTTTAACAACTTTAAACAACTTTAAACAACTTTAAAAGCACTACAATGACGTGGGATAATACACCGAAGAGAAGCTGAACAGCACACATGTAAGTACCGCGCGAAAACTTAAAAAAACAAATATATATATATAACAATATGAATGCAGTTCAGCTTCCTTTGGGTATTAATCCCACAAATCATTGTAGTGCTTTTAAGTTGTAGCAATGTTTTAGCAGAATCTCATCTGCCATCATCAGGCTTCTGTATTGAGTTCGTATGTGGGTCAGGCTATCACAGCCGTTAGTTTTAAATTTGAGGCTAGCCTACTGCTGTCCCAGGATGGTTTTTTTTACATCCTGATTGGTTGGGAGTCTTGGTCTGGTGTTATTGGACTTGGAGTTTGTTTGATTGGTGTTTCTGGTTTCTTCTGTCTGTTTTGTGGCTTTTGATTGGCTGGCAACACTGTGTTCCTGTATTGGAGGCTTTCAGTACAGCTTGGCTTCGGGTGAAAGGATGGCTATTATCTATTAGGAAGCTAGGTTTCATCTGGGTGCCTGGTTGGGATGTGTTTGAGCTGGACTCCCCCTGATACCTCCAGCTTCAAAACACACGCCCAACCAGGCACGCAGATGAAACACCAATCAAGCAGAACACAGCAAACTCCAAGACCAATAAACACAGACCAAAACTCCCAACCAATCAGGATGTAAGAAAAAAACCATCTGGCTCAACAGTAGGCGAAGCCTCAAATTTAAACTGAAACGGCTGTGATAGCCTGACTCACAGACGAACTCAATACAGAAGCTGATGATGGCAGATGAGATCTGCTGAAATGTTGCTACACTTTAAAAGCACTACAATGAACGTGGATAATACCCGAAGGAAGCTGAACTGCATTCATGTAAGTACCCGCGAAAACTTTAAAAATATATATATATATATATGTATATATATATAACAGGAATTGTGCAAAAACCCAAGCACACAGTAGACTGGAGGTTTAACTTGTTTTTCCCCAGTTCTGCTCTCACAGTCTCACCTCTCTGAAGGTATAGGTGACCTTTGTTATCTGCAATCCATTATTTATGGTTTGTAAATACAGATCAGATTTTATTATTTGCAAAACAATTGGAAAGCTTTAATCTTTGATACATTATTCTATTTGGAAGATTTCTAGAGTATTTTTTTAATGGAGGGATGTATGTAAATGTGCACGAAATACTGATGGGCTTTGTTCATGAATAAAGTACACTTCTTCAAAGTCTTGTTATGCACAATTCTGTTATCAATGGCTGTTAGACAGGAATAGAACTACCACAAATAACAAGGGCTACCTAAATTATATTTACATTTTATGGAAAACGCCCTTGATATTAATACTTCTGTTGAAATGCTGCAAATTTTGCTCAAAAAAGAACAGAAAAAAATCCTTGCTTACCATGGTTTGGATGCTGTTCAGGCTTCCTCATAATTATATTCTCATAATTAACATTAGCTTGATCCCAATTGTTTTAAAGTACCTAATCAAGTTACAAAGCGGCTGATCTGGCACTTCACAATTTATAAATTAGAATTTAAAATAGTACTGCGCCTAGTTTTTGTTGCTGCAACGTATTTCAGTTTTCTTGATGAACCAATAATGAAATGGTTTATCATTAAATTCAGGTACCTGATGTATTTGTATGTATTAAAAGTTGATATAAGGGAGAATGCATATTAAGAAAAAGAAGCAGAATAATCATTTTCCAGCAGTAGTATTAGAGCAATATATGAGGTAGATTTAAACAAACACAAGTGCTTCCTTAATTCATGCCAATAGCTGCCTCAGAAAAATCAAGTTCACTGTCTAAGACTAGCATGGGCAATGTTTTAATTAAGAACTGTAGGTTTGCATATTTAAATTGCTCATATGCATATCATTCATAAGTGTAAATGAATACAAAACTATAGCTGTTTTACACTGCAGTTAAGAACTCATCCTTTATATTTTAACTTAGAGGTAAAACCCATTCCATTTAACTGGTCTTTTTGTCTTATTCAATATACCTTGAGTTGCATCTTTAGATGAGAAAAATCCCTATTCTGGAATTATAGTCTGACTGCTGTTCATTTTGAATTGGTCCCTAAATATCAAAGAACTTTGAAATAATAAGCTGAAAACTAGTGCTTCCTAATTGGGCAGATGAATTTAAAAAGCTTCTTACAATATGTACACTGAAGGGTTTGGCTGCACTTGTTCCTCTGGTTTCCATATGCATGTCTTGAGTTTGGAGCTGAAAATGATCAAATTCAACATTTTCTCTTTAATGGCTATCTGCAGGGCCCAGCAAATATTCTTCATAAACAGGATAACAGATTATTCAAAGTACTTTTACTTTATGGATCTTCTTGCCCTTCATTTCTCAAAAATAAAATAAAATCTAAAATTATTTGAAAGAGGCCATTAACCCTTTCCTCCCAAAATGTCCTAGAATAGATATAGGAAGAACCATTCAAGGCACTGATGTTGAAAGAAATGAAGCATGGGGGGATTTTCTTAATATTCCTAAAGGCTACATTAGCAGCTATATTAACAAATCAATTTCTCATATTCAATGAGAATTTTGAAGGTGTTGAATTCAGTTTGATAATTAAGAACCAACTCCACTTTGCTTCTTTCTCTTTGAAAACTAGAAGTAAATTGGAATATTTTCTACCAAAACACAAACAAGAAACTTGACACTAAATGTTGATAAACTACCTCCTTCTCCATCAAGACCATAATTTAACTTTTTGCTATTTTTTTCCTTTTGCTGTATTTCCGGTGAATTCACCAATAATCTCTGATGCCTTCTATACAGTTTTTAACATGCAGCCTACATTCTGTACCATGGGAGAATAACTAACAAGTTTATTATTTAATTAGAATGGAAAAATGCAAAACAGTTATCTCCCTCTCCCTCCACAAAAAAGCGAACCCAGTCTTCTACTTTGGGAAACTTTTCATAGAGCCTTTGTATTATGACTCTTAGAGATGCATAGGGATTTTTAGAAGGGATTGGGGAAACATCAACAAATAAATATAATAGCCAATTTTAAATGCATCCATGGTTAACTTGTAGACTTGATCAACAATAACTTGCTTAGAGGCAGTCTTCCTAAGAAATCTTGAGCTACAGGAAAAGGTACTGACCGAACTGGGTGCCATTCTGGCTGATAAGAGGAATAAAAGATGACATATTAAGATAAGAAATGGATGCTGTTCATTTAAAAATATGTGTAAGATGGGAAAAGAAGTGCAGATCAAGCGCTGGTCCCATCCTCTTCAATAACTCGGTTCATGCTGGTGCCATGAGTTATGTGAGTTACTGGATTTCCACTGAGGTCTCTGGTGCTACTGTGACGTGACTGATCATTGAGCCGATGAGAACTGCTATGCCTGGAGTGATCAGTCAATCGGGACATACTGCCATGAGGTAGTCGTTCTTCAATTCCACGGTAACTGCAGGGGGTATATCTAATTCATAAAGACTTATCTGTTTTAGTAATACATATGCATTGAAAATATTCTCATTATCTCCCAAGTATATAAATTAGATAAGCAAAACTCAGTTGTACTGCAGTTTAATCCAAACATTTTCATTTGCAGGACTATCAGTTTTCAAAAAATACTTTATCATAGTTTATTACTTGTATGTAATATTGGTTCCACTTTTAAGCATACTTATTTTATATTCACAGAGGGACAAGTTAACCATGGATAATCTAAGAAACTTAGTAGATGGGGCCAAATACCAGTGGTGGACCTAAATTCAACAGGTTCCGCTACGCCGATCAGCTGGGCTTCAAACAAAGGAAATATAGGACAGGATAGCACGGGGGTGGGGGGGTTGAGCGGGGCCAAATGATCGCTGGAGTTACCAGTTCACCCAAACCGATCCATACCAGCTGAATCCCACCCGTTTAGATCACTGTTCTGTATTTTATAATCATCTATCAGATGATTATATATATAAGCCCGTAGATATAAGCCCGTAATAAGAATATAAGGGCAGCAGTTTTTCCTAACTTCTGCTTTCTAACAAAGGAATGCTAATCTTACTCTGAATATATAGCACAGATGATAGAGAACTGATGATCAATGATAACTATATTTTCCATGAATTATTTTTCTAGTAATTTTTCTATAATTTTGAAAATAACAATAGCTTCCATGTATAGTGATTATTCAAATAAATCTGAATGCCTGCTCAAATAATTCTTTTCTCATCCAGACAACTGGGAGAAAGGTTGTCAAGGAAACCTCATGGGCACAATGTTTCAAAGAATGAGCGTCATAATGGGAAATGAGGGTTTGGATTCTCATGGGGACATAACTGACATCTTTCCCCTGCATGCATGCATGCGTGAACAAGGAAAATGCTACTTGGAGGAGGACAGGCCCTAAAGTACTCTGGAGCCAAGTCATATGGAGCTTTAACAGCCAAACCAGCACTTTGAACTAGACCAGAAGCATAAAACCAACATAGTAGCACTTATCTGCTAGCAGACTGGTCACTGCATTTTGTACCAATTAAAGCTTTTGAATCATTTTCAAAGACTGCCTCATATAAAACATGTTATAATAATCTAATTCTGTGGTAACTAGCACATGACTCACTTGTCAGGGCAGCTTGGTGCACCAATTTCATCTGAGAGAATATCGTTCTGGTCATGCATTCCACCTATGATAACCAGCTCTTTTAGAAGGGCTATACCACCCATATTTGGAGATGGAACCATCATGCAAACATTTCTGGACAAATACCAACTCTATTTTTGTTTCCATCTTTCTGAAGATAGGGTTAAAATTATTATTCTGTCTCCATTCTGGGGTACAGTGTAAAGTTGAGAATCATCCGTATATTGAGAAACTAACAGGTGAACTCTTCTAGTAACTTCTTATAGATGTTAAAAAGAAGAGTAGGGAGAGAAGGGCCAAATAGTAAACCATGCTATAGCACATATCAGGTCAACAACCCTCCCCCTGCAATACTGACTGGAACTACCTACTGTAACAGAATTAATCTTCAACCCTCAATCCTTAGACAGTCCAATAAGATACCATGATCAGTCTAAAAGAACTAAGAGGGCCTCCTTTAAGGTTCCAACAAAGAGTAATCAATGTTCTCTATTATTTGCCTGGGTCTGAGCCTAACTAAAAAGGATCTAAATATCCATTTTCTCTAGGCCCTTTGCATCCCAAGGAAGAGGTTAAAGACAGGATGATAATTCACAATATGATTGGGTTGAGAAATTGCTTTTTCAAAATGCATTACTGACAACCATTTTATTAACAGTCCATTCCACCTTTTTCTGGTTGCCTTTCAGAACTAGATTTCAATCTGCAATCCCATAATTTTCTGCATGAATTATGCTGGAAGGCATTCTACTGCTGTATTATTAAATCTGGAATTAGTTCATATTTAATAACCAACTGGGTAGGAGATTATCTATCTATCTATCTATCTATCTATCTATCTATCTATCTATCTATCTATCTATCTATCTATCTATTTATCTATCTATCTATCCATATCTTGCATTCTGGAATGGCTATAAAATGCTCTAGACATGATTTTCTCATTAATTAGTTATATATCACTGAATATATTACAGAATGGAATTGCTAAGAATTAGAGCATTTGACTTCCTAATTTGCACTGAATTTCTCAAAATGTGGAGATCTTGTAACAGAAACTCAACCAAATACTTTCTCAAATGGTGTGCTCTAAATATGTTTCAGACATACACAACAAACTTATATTACATTAGGAATATACTAGGTTAGGGAAAGACAGCATAAGCCCTAGAAAACAACTTGCTAAATTTTATTTCAAATTAGCTTACATTAGGTAGAATGAAGAACAATTGCATATCACTGTTATCATTAGGAACATTGATTCATTTCCTTTGAATTCATACTGCCCTGGCTTTGCTAAGAATTTATACTCCGCTTATGTATTTACAGGATAATATTTTAATTTCTCACCTGCCATCTCGTGACCTGTGCAAGCTGCCATGGTAGCTACTAACTTTGCTATGCACACTGCCTGCTTTGCTTCGTTGGTCATCCATCATAGCCAATTGTGTAGAGGAGGCATGAGTAGAAGTTCCTTGGGTGGAAGTCCCTCTGGATTTGCGAATTATGGGTGTATTTGGATCTCTCAAAAGAGACTGAGCAAAGTCAGGTTCCTGAAGTACTTGTCGGCTCTCATTAACAACCCTGGTAAATATCAATCAGTTGAACACCAAATGGAAGCAGTAGTATATAGAAAAAGCTAAGCAACAATGAGCTCTGATTATACTGCATGAATTCAGAAGTACATATTTCTATTATATCTGTATCATTCAAAATTAAGACAATGCATGGCAGACATGTTGAATATGGTTAAAAATTACCACTACAATTACAACAGTTGCATTTTATCATTCCCAGAATATTGCAACCATCAAACATATATAAGCTTGGTCAAAATTTGGTCATTTCATGTGGCTGCTGTAGATTAGCTGCCATCTAACTAATATAATAAGCTTTGGGGAGGAATGGTATTATGGGGCCTTTAATTCTACTTGACAAATTGATTCTGGAAAGTAATGCAAACACTAGTTTGCTTTATAACATTATTACAGAGTCAGCATATTGCCCCCAACAATTTGGGTCCTCATTTTGCCAACCTTGAAAGAATGGGAGACTAAGTCAATTTCAAGCCCATTAGGATCAAACTCCAGATTGTGGGCCAAGTTAGCCTGCAATATTGCATTCAGTACTGCAATACTGTGCCACTGTAGTTTTATTGCAAGTGCTATTAACATTTATAGTTCATAAAATTGCCAAGGAAAGTCACTTTTAGTTTTGGAATGCAATGTCATCAATATATGACAATCTGACCTGTTCTTTTTACCTATAAATCCGAAATAGATAATTTTGGAACTGAGGAGGGGAAACAAGCTGAAAACTCAGGAAATAAAATCAATGGAAAATGTATTTCCTGGACAGAAGGATTCAGCTAATGGGCTAGAGTTGCATATCTCCTAAAATCAAGTTTATAGTTAGAAGGTGTTTCTGGATTCATTGTTAATTCTGGAAGCACAAGTAGTGGAAGTAGGCAGGTATGACATTTATGGGCTTTGGTTTAACATATCAACTAGAAAAGGCAGATTTGGCTTCTCATATATTGCAACCTTCCCCACCTTCCAAGTATATGGACTTCAACTCACTCTTTTTTCCTGCGCCCATGAAAAAAGCTGGCCCATTCAAAGCAAGTCTTTTTACTTCCAACCCAAAAGACTGATGGTATTCCTACTATGAGGGCCATCAGATATTTCATAAGGAAGAGGATCAAGTCCGGTCGACTCATCTGGGTAACCTGTAAAAAAAAGGCAAGTGTAACAAGTAGGCAAAGGGCTGCACAGATACAATTCCAGGCATTAAGTTGTTTAAAAATAATTACTACAGACCCAAGTGTACTCAAAAAATTTTATTATCCAAAACTGCTTATTGGAAAGTCCTTTTTATCCAAATATAGATAAATCAATTTAAATGTCCCTGTTGTGATTGGGTAATAGGTTCATGTGTCACTACCCAAAGAAAATCCTTGACAATAGTACCATGTACAACATTATCCCAAGAATCCCTGCATGAAAGACATAAGAAAAAGGGTTGCTTTCTTGAAATAGTGTTCCCAACCTTCATTTTTAATTTGTACAATTAACTTAGCAATCATTGCTGGCTTGAGAATGGCATTAAAATATGGGGAAAGAGACAGTTGTTTATATAGTTCTACAAAAAGGTCTCCATGGATACCTTATTTGCAAGCTTCTCATTTATATGAATTATTTTTGTGCTTGAGCAATATTTGGTATCATTCCTCTTCTTGAAGTAAAGGGAGCTGGACTGACTGCACGTAGAAATCTGGAGACTTTTTCAAGCTTTCAATTTTGTCAATGTTGCCTGAATGACTTATAGTTCCATGACAATGTGGTATTGAAGATATTAGAGAAGGGTATCAAAAAATGGTTAATCAGTGAAGTAACTATTGACCCTTACTGACATGATGGAATAGAAACTCATATAAAAATGCTGTGCTATAGTTTGACCTTTATTTCTGCAATAGTATTTCTGCAAAGAGACAAACATTCTGTGTAGCCATTAAAAGCTAGGACTGTTTGTTGGATTTTTGATTTCTCAAATTTCAAATTGCAGTTCTTCCTTTAGCCCATCAATAATTTAAATGACATAATAGAACAGACCAGATGGTGAGAGAAAGTGAACAACTATAATCTGAGACTCTTTAAATATTTATGCCTGAAGAATAACTCGAGATAAAAAAATATCTTTGGAGTCAAATAGACCATAATTTAGACTATGATGCTCCATATCAAGAGAAAAATAATCTGCTAGCCTAGGAAGCTTAATTCTCAATATAAAAAGTAAAGTGCAGGACAAAAATTTACACGAAGCCATGGATGAGATCATCCATCACCATAGATGCAATATCTCATCTGCATGCAATATACCTTTCTGCCCCTGGTGACTTAAAAGATGCTGTTGATGTTCTGTCCCAATGCTTGGAGGTTGTGGGGTTGAGGAACAACAGATTTCAGCTGAACCCTGGCAAGGCTGAGTGACTCTGGGTATTTGGACTCTTCAGCTCAGGGATTATGCCACCTTTGGACTCTATAGGATTGCACTCAGTCCAAGAATGACATAGAACAATCCAGTCAAATTTCAGTTCTTTATTTCTTTATACCCAACAGATAGAATCTCACCATATTAAACCTTCACTACTCTTACCCCAACTGACATACTCTGGCAGATTCTAGAGAGTGGCTATCCTAATTCTCTTCCTGTCTCCTACCAAGCTCTATGCTTGTATGCCTATTGTCTCATCTTTTTCCTTGGAATGTGCTACCTCCTTCCGCAGAAAACAGACTATTTCATTGTAGTCCATATAACACCTATCCGTCCTGTAGGTACCTGTCTTCCCAGCACTGTCCCAAACAGGCCTAATATGCAATTTGGGATGAGAAGGGCTTTTGCAAACTTCATGTTGTGTGCCAATTGTGCCTATTGCTAGACCAGTAGGCTCCGCTTACAGTCACTCTGCCCTGATCACCCCTCAATGGACTATTAAAATCTCCTCTACATGGGGCTACTGTTGGATGCATTCAGAAGATTCAGCTGATGCAGAATGCAGTGGCACAGGCAGTTATGTCTGCCCCTTAGAACAGCGTGTTACATCCTTGCTCTTTGAGTGGCACTGGTCGCCAGTTTACTTCTGGGTTCAATTCAAGGTACTGTTTTTGACCTTTAAAGACTATCATGGCATGGGGCTGAGGGACCACTTTCTCCCTTATATCTGCCCATTTCATCTGGTCCACAGAACAGATATGCTATGGAAACCCATCTGTGAAAGAGTTTCATCTGGCAGGACCCAAGAGACATGCCTTTTTTTGCCATGGCACCCACTCTATAAAACATCACCCCCCCATAAGGTGAAACCCACCCATTATCTTATTGTTAATAATACTATTGGCATCTTTTAATGGCAGTTTTTAATGTTTTGATTGTTATTGTTTTTATTGAAAGCTGTCTATTATCACTTCATTGTGAGATGGATGATTATATAAATGTCATAAATTTAAAAAAAACCTCAGGGTTGTCATTTATCTATGTGTTGTTCTGCATAGGTAAAAGGAGTATGCCTAAGAACCACCGCAGATCTAGTGATAGGAAACATAAAATAGGCCAACACATTTCAAGCAAGACAGATACTGGGTTTCTAAGCACTATCCTAAGCCATAGTGTGGTTTGTTTGGTTTTGGCCAAGAGTTCTAGCCCACCTTAGGCATGAAAATCAGCTGGGTGATAGGCCAATCACTCTCCTTCAGCCCAACACACTTCACAGGGTTATTGTGTGGAAAATAAGAGGAGAAAGAAGGAGCTGACTTGAGTTACTTATAAAAATAAAGGAGGAATATTAAATAAATAGACAAACAAGCAAACAAACAAAACAATGTGTCATTAAGTTTAAATATTAAGTCCAATATTTGAGGGACTGCCACAGAGAGGAAAGGGTCAAGGTATTTTCCAAGGCTCCTGAAGGCCAGACAAGGAATAATAGATGGAATTGATCAAAGAGATTCAACCTAGAAACAAGGAGAAATTTTTTGTCAGTGAGAACAATCAACTAATGGAACAACTTGCTTTCAGAAGCTGTGGGAGCTTCATCATTGGAGGCTTTCAAGAAGAGATTGGACTGTCATTTGTCAGAAATGGTTTATGGTCTTCTGCTAGATGACCTACAAGGTCCCTATCAACCCTGTTAATCTGTAATCAGTTGTTTCCAACTGCTACTGGTAGCAACCGCAAAGATAGATTACTATTGCTTGCATGTAATTTCTTTGGATAGTATCAAAACTATTTTTGACACATTTTTTCTTCAAACTCCGACCACAAAAGACTATAGCATCATGATATTCAATTTATTACATTGGAATACCAAACTAGAAAAGGAGGTTGACATGTTTTATGCTCAAGATTAATGTAAAATTGATAGAACATGCAAGTAAAATATGCTATTTATGGTTGGAGACTGGAATGCCAAAATTGGAAATCTATCACACATGACCTTTTTTCAAATATGACCTAGTGAGATATGTACAAAAGAAAGCACTATTATTCCAGAATCTTATTCGCCATCTCATAACAGCAGTTTATCAGCTAACAAGAAAAAGGCATTTAATAGCAAAGTAGTTGTAATTCATTCCTTCTGAATGAGCTCTATTCAAGATACTATCATAAAGATTTCTTCTGTTCAGTAAACCATCCTCTCCATTTCATACTGGTGTGTAATTCCCTCATCCACCTAATAGTTATTTGGCATGTTCAGTGTATTCTTCTGATCATTTTTCATGTTTGGCAAGAGCTTAGATCTTTACATTGTAACCCTACAAAAAATACTGTATGCAATTCTATATGGATATGCTTAGTGTCTAGTGTATTTAAATTGTTTTAATGTCTCCATTTCTTAACTGAAGTTCTTTTTATTTCAGGGAATTTTAAAGTAATTCAAATATTTTTTTTAAAAATATCAAATTATTCTATTTTCTCTGAAGATCACACCTAAAAATTCACATTCATGTTCATATTCTCAATTTCAGTTTTCAGTTTTTCTTCTGAGTCATATTTCTAGCCATCTAATTATGCCAGGTAATATGTTTTTACTTGATGAATATATTGCAGGAGATTGGTACCAAAGTTATGGAAAACACAGTATGCTTTCTGCCTTGACATAAAAGGAATTGACCATCAGGTAATGATTTAAGAGATAGGCTCACTTACCTGATAAGGGCAAGGTATGTGATATTCCTTGCACCTTTCTTGAATCCATGTTGTCTCCCACACACTTCGGTAAGCTTGCTCATAAAAATAGCAGCCAATGACAACCAAGAGTGGCACAAGATACAGTACACTGAAGACGCCAATCCGAATCATAAATTTCACCAACTTGTCCTGGTTTTCCTTCTCTAAGGGAATTTCAATACGAACCCGATTTAAAGAAATGATGCCAGCAAGTAGCAAAGAAACTCCAACCATCACATACAGGCAGAGAGGAGCAAGAACGAAGTATCTCAAGGCATCTACATCATAAAGGCCAACAAAACATACGCCACTGATGTTATCACCTTCTATTTTATTCATAGCTAGGAGAATGATGGTAAGGGTTCCAGGGATGCCCCATGCACTAGCATGGAAGAGGAGGGCTTTCTTCTCAATGGCTTCACTACCCCATTTTGGGACAGCTGCCAAAAACCAAGTGATGGTAAGAATCACCCACCAAACGCTCCCAGCCATGGTAAAGAAATACAGTACCATGAAAAGCATGGTGCATGCTTTATTGTGAGAGCCCTGTGTCACTGTGGAAGCCTTGTAAGTGGCAGGGCCGGAGGCATTGCAGGCAACCCGGTCCTCTAGCAAAAAGCCAATGAAGAAAATGAGGGACACCATCATGTAACAAACAGCATAGAAGATTATAGGTCTTTCTGGATAGCGAAATCTTGTAACATCAATCAGGAAAGTCAAGAAAGTGAACAAGGTAGCAGAAAGGCAGACAATGGAGATCACACCAATGAAGTATCGTGCGAAAGAAAGTTCTTCTTGTCTAAAGTACATATTTGGACAAGGAGGGGAACAGTCCCGTACCCGCAGGAATGTGTAGCCCAGATCAGGGTCTATTTTCAGTTCTCGAGGGCACCAAAAACCATAGTCTCTTTGCACTTCCACTGCTGCTTTTTCTGTTGGTTCCCCAACTACATTGAGGTCAATGGGACGAGGGTAAGGCTCATCACAGTCTGGGAACCTAGAACAGCAAGACCAAAGGATTTGTAATAATTTTAAATATAAGCAAGCATTTCTGCCTGTTCTGGTTCTTAAAAAAAGAATTGATTTGAAGGAATAGTCCAAGAGAAAATTAAATTAAATTATAGGATTGTATGGATAGAAATCAAATTCTTATACAAATTTTAGTTTCATAAATTTCATATATCCAACTATCAGTGCCAGCTGCTTTTCAGAGGCTCATAACTGAAGATTTGCCTGATTTCATGTTAAATATATTTAGTCAACTGCTTTTACTCGGTAAATAATCTAAGAGATTTTTGTAGCTAACCAAGAAAAATAACCAGCCAACCAATCATCTTAAAACATTTAATGAATGATAGAAAAAGGCTACTGCTTTGTGTGTATATTTTTGTGGCCAGGTATGGCTTTGGAATTTGCCATGACAATTTTCGAGCACAAACGCTTCAAAAACAAATCTGGAGTTCTTGCCTTATACAATCTGCATCACAAAGTCCTTTAGCCAACATATTTTTATTAAAAGTCAGCATAATATATAAAATATCTGAAATATTAATATATCACTGCTTATCCACTTATATCTACGATATACTTTTCCTGATTAAGCATATAAATAACACAGATGTATTCCGAATTTTTCTGCTCCATTTTTCATTCAGAATTTATTGCATCCTTTTTCAGTTTTATCTTTGTACTTATTCAACATCTTTCAACTCTACTAAATATTCTACCCCATATTTTTTCGGACTTTAATTCTGGAATCTAACAACTGGACTGCAATAGCCTGTAAGTATGATTTCCCTCAGAGATTTGTACTGTGGAAGTTATTTGTTTCTTTTCATTGAAATTAAGGCCAGTGTAATTGGTTTCAAGTTGACTTCTATCTGTCATTTTCAAAGCCAGAAACAGCTTCTATGCAAGTGGTACCCCTATGTAGAAGCTGCTTTCAGTTTTAACAAAGGCAACCTGGCACTGTCCTCCCAAAACATTCACCAGAGCTTGTGATAAGTTTTTAAAAGAAACTGTACTTAGGATGCGCTGTAAAACATGGCGAAGCCATTTTTCTAACTCTATGATTGATTAAAAATTAATGTAAAACTTTTCAAGTATGAAAATATAGATTATACAAAAGAGCAGAGAGTTCAGGACTGGTCTCATCCCCAAGAGGCATATGACATGTCTGAAAATACAGCTTGAAAAAACATTAAAAAGGTGATTTTAATGTAATAGTAATTTTAAGTAATTTTAATAAATACAAATCCTGAGAATTCACTCACCTGTTGCATTCCATATCTTCCGGCCAAGACACACCAAACATCTCCATGAGCTTTGAACATTCACTGTATGCTCGTTGACAAATTCTGCGACATGGGAGGGTAACTCTACCATACTCCATGCAAATTGGAGCATAGAGAGCACATAGGAATGGTCGAAAGTCTCGGGAACAATCAAGGTTTACCATAGGATGAAATGGCTATAAAAAAGAAGTAAAAGTGGCTCTGGGACAATATTTCAACAGCCAAATTCTATATTGTGTACTATGTTTTTTCAGAATCCTTACAGTTTTGGGAAAACAGGTAAAATAATATATATATCAGACAAAAAAAAAGCAGGAAAGTTCTAAAAAAAAGTATGAAAACATTAGCTGTTTTTTACTGTGCTATTTCTGACTAATATAACTCTATGTAACTTGTGATATAAAACTGAATGATGCCCATCTGCCAAGAGCATGAAACACCCTCTCCCAAACTATTACACAATAAATTATACAATAGTTATTTATTTATAACTTAATCAATTCCATAATGCCTATTGTTGATCTGCTTCATAATACATAAGTAATATAATAGGCTTTCATGAGATATATTGATAAAGCATACCAACCAGACAAGAAAATGCTACACACTCAGACATAAACCTCTTCTTTTTGATGTGTGTTTGTGTGTACTTCTTACATTTTGGACACTACTGGATTTATCCTCCCAAACTATTCAGTGCTGTATATTCAGTCAAAATTACCTCAAATGTTACACCTAAAATATTGGACATTTCAATATTGGACTCTAGGTAGAAAATAATTTTCCAGTTTATAACTGGAAAAAGTACTTTTCTACTAACCAATTACTGAACCTTAAAACATTAAAGTCTTCCTCCCTTATTTACATTCAAATTAATAAGGTTTGCATGTTCTATTCACAATCTGCCCCCTCCTTTCAGTGTTCCATACATATTACCATGGGAACACTACATTCATAGGATTTCAAACTTACCACAGGGCAAGCTTAGTCTGAAGTATGAAAAGGGTAGAGTCACTACCCTACACTAACCTGTAACTACCCTACACTAACCTTTGTCACACGACACAAGGCTGGTAACCATAGGAACAGTTATCAAAGAAAAAGGGTCTTGCTAATATACCCAGAGATATACAGGAGAGGCACCATGAAATAGGCAATTGTGGCAAATATACACACAAGTCATTTTACTCGATTTATCAGGGAGTTATGCTGGAATAATAATTTGAAAATTCTGCATCTTCATTGAACAGGTCTGCATGCTATGAAATGGCAAAGCTGACCCTGAAATCTATGGCAACATTTAACACTTAGGTCTGGATAACTACTTTTTTCTGCCATTCCAATAACTCATATGTTGGAGATTTAAAGAGATCAATAACGAAGGAAAAATGTCGCTGAGGTTTTTATCATAATAGATTTTCATTGTGGTTTCAGATAATTTAACAGCGCTCCACTAAAACTCCCACATTTTCACATTTCCATTGTTAACAGGGAAAGTTTTGGGATTTAGGGACATTCTGGATGCACATGTAAAACTTAAAAGAAAAGCAATAGAAAAGTGTTTCTCCATTTCTTTATAGTTTGCTGTTGAAAATCAGCAGCATTATTTCTGAGAATCACAAAATGATTTTTTAGCTGCACAGTGAGCTTGAACTGAAAAAATATAGTACTTTTGGCGGGTATTTGTGGAGTACTCTGGTGGATTACTTAAAATAGCAGCGCACATTTCTCATGATTTTCAATAAAAGAATTATATTCTTATCCAGTTCTCCTACATTTTGAATTGGGCGTCTGGAAAGCCGGCAGCCCAGGTTCAAGCTCCGAGCAGCACATGATGATGTCAGCTTCCCTCCTCACTTCAGCTCCTGCCAATCTAGCAGTTTGAAAGCATGCAAATGTGAGTAGATGAATAGGTACCACTCTGGTGGGAAGGTAACAATGTTCCATGACATCATGCAGGCCACTTGACCATGAAAATAACTTCAGACTGCACTGGCTCAATGGCCTTGACACACCATCTTCTAGAATTGGCAACGACTAGCAAAATACAATCCACAGGGACTTTTTTTTCACATTTTGAATTCATTCTGATACTAAGACATTTAACTCATTGAGTCTAAACAAAACCAACATTTAAATATAAAATTGTTTCAAAATATATATTATTGAAATAAAATCTTCATATTTTATTTACTATCTTCCATTCAGCTTGCTGAGGAAACTAGAAGATGGAATAACAAAGTATCTCAAGGGCATCGAGTTCAGGAAGCTGATAACAGCATAAGACAATCAAAAACCATGAGAAATGATTGAGGAGGGAACCAACTGTTCCAGAAACAATAAAAATACCACAAAACCCAAGCAGCAACAGAAGCAAAGCAACTATATAACAGATTAACACACATTCCTAATAAAGGCAATATGCTTAAATCAGACTTGGGCATTTTATGGTCCCCATTCAGCGATCCTTGTCTGGCCCAGTGGCAGGAGGAAGTAGGCCAGCGGCAGGCGGAGGGGCAGTGTGGTAGCAGTGGCCCTCCACACAGTCTCAGTTTTCCATGTGGCCTCTTGAGAAAAATAATTGCCCACCCTGGTTTCGATGTAACTTTTTGGAGAGGGGGTAAATTAACAGTTCACAGTACTAACTGCCAATGGACAGCTCCTAGCCTGTTTATACAAAATGGATAGCTCAAATGGATTAATACAAATGCAGCCCTAATATTTTATATAAAGAAGTCACAAAGCATCTTATCTTTCAAAAAGCAATGAGATGCTTTTTACAGACTCAAACAATCATTAAAAGTTAAAGTTCACAAAGCTATAAAAATGGACAAGATGGAAAATAAACTGCAACCCTTCCAACATATGTAAATGTTTATCAGTCAAAGCTTAAGGAATTTGATTTAAAAAGTTTCAAATAAATCTGAACCTTTGGAGGGAAAATCTATCTAAACTGCAAGATATAACAAGCAATCAAATTTCAATCTGTACTGGAATAATAGGATTACTTTGGATTCAAAATATACATTTGATCAATACTTCAATTAAAAGTAAAAAAGCTGCTTCAGAATAAATGAGGGTATACATTCTGTACCTATCAGTACCTCCTTAGCAGGGCTGCATCTTTTTTCTGAGCCTGCAGAAAATACAAGCCCAGGAGAAAATGCAAAAGAATTAAAGGGATACTGATATGAGGCTGACAAAGTTCTTTAAAGGGAGTGTGGATAGTACCGTACTATTTTAACATCAGTCAGTACTGACTGGTTGATATGAAATGGCAATGCTATTGTGCCAAATCCTAGTACTTTCCTCTTGTAAAATCTCAAATTTCATAATGGCATTTCATTTTTAAGATGGATTAAAATTTTTGTTTTACAAATAAGAGGCTACGCATGGAAGGACAATATATATTCTTCAGGCACATTTCCCCCAAAGTTTCTATACTGCAAAGTTTAAAAAAAAATCCATATCTTAGAAGAGTAGATGATAATATATTCTTTCAGAATGTTTATTTTTACTGTTTATAAAATGTGAATTTTGGGGGCATTTTTGGGGGGCATTTTTACAATTTTATATAATCTACATCTGAGTGTCTCATTTTGATCAAATGTAATAATTCACATGGTACCAGGTACCATGCATCAGATAATATAGGCCTGCATCCTTTAAAGATGAGGGCAAACAAGCCAAGTACAGTCATCAGCCTTCTACAGATGAAGTAACAAAAAGTCTTCAGATTCCAGTACTGTATTTTTCTACCTGAAAACAATTTCAGGTTAATTGAATGTTCTTAAATTCTACTTCAGAGGGTCTTTTGAACTTCCAGAATTGATTCTGAGAGTACACAGGAGGAAGAGCAAAAGAAAATAGCACTGGAGGGCAGACATCATTTTACTGAAGTTAAATTATATCAGGATTCATGCCTAGAGCCAGAAATAAATCACAGATCTCCAGACTTGAAATTTTTAATTCAGCTTCTGTCTAGACTTGGCAGAAGATGCCCCAGCAGTACTTAGAAATATTGCTAACAGTAAAACCTTGAACATTACATTGGCTACTGCAAGTCAAAGAAATCAGAAACTTTATACATGCTTCTTCCAGCTATCTTTATAGATTAATATATATTTGGCAGATATTTGATAGCTTTGGGAAATGGATGAGTTGTATTTACATAATCATTTTCTTTAGCTTGGAAACAGGTAGTTCTTGCCTTACCTCTTACAGGTTATTCCATTTATTTTGTGTAGAAAGAATGCTTATGCAATTGATCTACAACAGCTATAGAAGGATATTAGAAAAAATAATAATAATCCTTCCTTTTTGAAAAGAGTGCAGATCTGATTAGTGAACTACAAAACGATATGAGGCACTAGATATATCTTCATTTTCCATTTGGTGTATCTCAGTATGTTTTATTTTGTCTCTCTCAACATGTATAATGCTTCCCGTATATTCTTCCTCATCAGCACTTTCATCATCTTATAAGTTAACATCTCCAGAAGAATCTTTGCAGCCTCAATTACAATCCCCCCATGAAAATTTCAAAAAGTTTCATTCTAGTTGCAAATATATTCTTCAAAGAATATTTGTTTTGTAAAGATTACCAATAACATTATTAATTGCATGTGATCCACCAAAGCATAGAATGTACTTGTTTAACTCTACACTTCCTCAAGATCAAAACATGAGCAGTTTACTGAAAGTAAATAAAGTTGGTTCAAGATCCACGGTTATTGCACTAATCCATGACAGCCACTTTTACCCACATTATATATTTTCATTTTCAAGAATTATCATAATTCATAATATAAAAAGCAATTTAATATAATAATAAAAACCTCTGGATCCAGAGAACCTATAATCTTATGTGATGATTCTTCATGAAGGTTTCATTCTTTGCAAAAAAAAACCCATATAGCAAAAAAGTAGTAAATACATTTAATTGTTCTATATTAATAATTCTGAACAACTGTGAAGATCTTGATTTATATTTTGAATATAAATACTTACTTCCATTGCTAGAGCTGCTGTTTGTTGATCATAATGATTCAAAAGGTTAGGCATAAATGTGGTATTGTACGGAAGATCTTGGCACATCCTCAGGATTATGGGTTCACAAGAGAATAGGCTGTGGCCACCACTGCATCTTGCTAGAACTGCCAAAAGCCAAAGATAATGGATCATCCAAATTACAGCCATTCTTCTGCAACAGTCATGAGGGTCTCCAAATTATTTATCAGGCATTGCTGGATATTTCAACTTTTTATCTTAAAGTTCTTCAGAGACTGAATAACTCTTCACACTAATAGATTTTAGCATAGTCCAGTAGAATACTTTTATTTCCAAAACACTAATAAAATTTTGTCTTGTTTTTTCTTCTATACCACCATACAAGTTATACTGTATCATCATAACTTATTGACTAACCGCATTCCCAAACAGACTCCATGTTGACAGCCTTTTTTCTTCTATCAAATAATCTAAGAATAAGAACATAAATACCTTATTAAAATTCAAAGTAATACTGTACATAGATTAAAAAGACATAGGCTCAAGTTCTGACCATGGAGCACACAGAATGGCTTTGGAGCAATCATTCTTTTGTAGCTTAATCTATGTCAACCCTGAAGCTGACCCGACTGAGACCATTTTGCTGCTTCAGTGTTGCCACGTTGGAGCTGATGGATAGGGAGAGGAGAATAGAGATAGCTGGGGTTTTGTAGACAAAACAAAATACTTTGTCTTGAGAACCAAGGACATTCTCATATCTGGCCAGAGAGAGAGGAGAGATGTTACCCGGCAACCAGATGGCATCTTGATTGGACCATGTGACTGCTCTTGATGCTCAAGAAGCTGAGTCAAAAAGCTGGGGGCCCAGCAGCAGGGGCTGGCTTTTATTCTTTGGCAGACTCAACTCAATGATGTCAGAGGGAGGAGTCTTACCCATTCCTGGACTCTTGTAACAGTGTGGAGAAGAGCCAGTTGCGTGTCTAACTGGTTAAGGTACCAGGTTAGAAGTAAGAGATTTCAACTTCTGCCTTAGCCATGAAAGCCAGATGAATGACCTTGGATTTGTCTCTCTCTTTCAACCCAACCTACCTCACAGTGTTGTTTTTGTGGGGAAAATAGGATGTGATCAATATGTTTGCCACATTGAGTTATTTGTAAAAATAATAAAGGTAGGATACAAATAAATAAATAGAGGTTCCTGTGTACACTACCATAAACTTCTAAATACATAGGAGAAATGCAATGAATAAAATACTTCATTGCTTATTAGATGTATGCCAAATATATGAAAGATGCATTACTTGCAACAGTACAATATCTCTAACACTATCAAACATTTGTCTATTCAAGGTCTTTGGGAAGCACTCAATAAAAATACCAAATCCAGTCTAAACATTGGGTTGACGATGAAACCAATAATAAATAAAATCCCCTCCAAAGGAATAGTACTTCATTATAGGGAAGGGCTTGGTGCTTTAGTGATGTCAAGGACTACACTGAACAGGTGCAACCATATCAGCTGAAGAACCAGACTGAATCTGTTCCAAAATTCCCCATTCAATGCTGTGAGAATACATAATTTGAATTTCATGCTGGATCAACAGTTGTCCAGATTAGCAAAAGTCACATTGGATGCTATGGTTCCTAGGTATTCATTGACAAGTGTGATATAAGGTTCAATTCCCCATGCTAGGCAAATAGGTGTGAAGCTGACAGGCTACTGAAAGGCAATAAAAAACAAAGAATTTGATCAAAGGAATAAAACTAGTCAATTATGGAATGTTTCCAGCAATTGGAATAATTAAATGTAGATTTCAAAAGTGAATGTACTAGTTTTGGAAAAAAATACATTTTCATTTAGTAATTAATAATACTTTATGGACCAAAAATGTGTAATTCTGAAACACAAATTCTTTATCAATACTGAACTGGAAGCAATTGAAAAACAAATTCAATTTATTCAGAACTACGAATAATACCAATTTGCAGAGTAAGCGACATACAGTAGAAAGTAAAGAGACTATTGATTTCAGTGAAGAACAAGGAGAAAAAACTGCTAAAGTGCTAAAGAAGTGCAAATACTATCAGCTAATTAAGACCTAATTGAGAATTCAAAGACCAAATGAAAGAAGTCAAAAGAATATTTTTGACAAAATTGAATCAATTTAACTTTGAAGACTTTGGCTGAAACAATAAAAATATTAATGAAGCTGTTTAAATTGTGACCCAAATGAACCAGCTGATATATGCTTGTATATCTAATGTAAACATAGAAGAATGAAGGCTTAAATATGAAGCAATAATTAAGAAAGGAAAAGCTAAATGGAAAATGCACTTAAATCTGGATAAAGAAAATGTGCATAGCTTTGAGCAATATGAAAAATTTAATACAAGGAAAGTAGAAAACAGCTAGTCCTTGACTTATAATTATCACTTACCCAGCAAATACCATCTCTGACTGGAGATTTTACAGTATCCTTTCCCTGCATGCCCACCAAGCCAAGCCCTCAGAACCGGTAGTAAAAAACTGTGAATCCCAACACTGGTCGTTCCCCTCCATAGTCACATGACTGTAACTTAGGGTGCTCCTCAACTGAACACCATTTACAGCCCTTTGCAGCATTCCATGGTCATGTAATCAAGTTTTATTATGAGTTTGCCAAAAAACAACATTTACTTCTGCTTTTGGCAAACCGCATCCAAAACAAACCATTGGTTTGTTTAACTACAGTGGCATTCACCTAACAACTACAACATTGCTTAAGCCCATGTCACACTGCACCAACGGATGCAAAGAGGATATAAAACGGAGAGAAACACTTGCCATCCGTTCGCTTAACGCATGCATCCCTATTCTGCTTAACTCACTCCACGCATTGCTGTCCCGAATTTCATTACGTGTTCATATCCGTCCAGCATCCCGTCTTACTGAGGACTTTCACCACACTCCAAAAAGTATATGGCTGCATCAAAACCGACTTTTTGACACAGTGGAGATGAACTTTCGCCGTCATATGCCATTCTACATCCTCACACGCCACTCACTCTCATACCAGTTAGCAGTCCGCCTTAAACCCTTGTCTTTCATGTCTCTTCTAAAGTGTAACCATAACGTCACTCGGCATATGGCTCACTCGCATCACTATACTCACTCCTCTTACCGAACCTCAAGCGACTCAGCTACCCGCTCCATATCTTCAGACACCGCAGATGAAATATTACAGTCCACCGATTCCTCACCCCATCTACTTCTCAAAACTCTCTAGCTACGACCTTGACCCCTACGCCGATCATCCGACTTCATACACCGTCCCGGAGACACACCCACTACCAAGATTCAATCATTATCCGCTTGTCATCCTGATTTAATATTTCGCTGTATCCGCTCGCATCTCGACTGTGCATCCCAGCTGCAACGTCGAATCCGCTCATCCGCAAAACGAGGATGAAAGTGATGGGAGGAAGCGAAACGGATCAGAACGTCCAACAGCTATTACCATAGCATCACCGAACATAGCAAAGGAATACTATCGAACAGCGGTCTGATTGAGCATCTCGCTTATTCAGAACAAGATTAAAACGAAACGAAAACGTTATATATAATGGATAAGGTTATCATCTGATATTAGATGTCTCCAAGGAGCTCTCTAGAGGCTCTATGCAGAAAGCACACCTGTGTAAGAAAACATATTCATTATCTTCCCTATAAAAAGGGGGAGGAACCAATCTCACCTCATTAATCTGCACTTTCACACTCCAGCCAGCCCTGGTGCTGCAAACCTACTTCCACGCCCTTCACCTATCCTATGCTCTCTTCCTCAACATCATCCCAATGCGACCTTTCTTTATACCTCCCCCCCATCCCTCCTCGATGCACTCATCTCAAACGCCACTCCCTTCGGTAACTCCGCACTCCTATTCATTCAACCATCCCAAACCAACATTCTAAAGCCTCGCTCACGACTTGATTTCATCGTTACTCTCTACGCAAGCATCAAAGCAATGACCACGTTCCAAGAGCATGTCTGAGGTCCGAAGCATGGATCGGAGATAAGAGTGGAGTATTTTTGGCAACTCTATGACAAGCTGCGCATCTGGACGCTATCATAGAAACCGATCCATAGAAGACCACCTATCCTCCCATTACCCCACATCACTCCATTGTTAGCTAGACGCTATGCACCACCTCATCTCTCTAGCCCATGTTCTGCATCGTCAAGATATCGGGATTGCACGAGCACCAAGCTTCTACACGACCAGATATCACACAACTATACAATCACCGTCTATGCATGTGTCAAAACTCAACATTCATCCACTCCAATGTCAACCCACTCGCGCCATTCGGCCACCTACATCTGAACATCTGTTCTATCTAACTGTCACTGCACCCATTTCTGCACCACTCCGACTCATCACAACTGGACCACGCCCTACCACGAACATCATCATTGCGATGGTGCCACACCAACCTAACCATCAGCACTTTCTCGTACACTCTCATGTGAACTCGCTCTCGCGCAGCCACCTCATCCACATCTCGAAGACATAGATCCTGGAAGCTCCTCCCCAGTGCTTCCCACCACTGCACAAGAAATGCTAGTGAATCAAAGTAAACGCTTGCATAAGATTTCCCCCGACAGAATCACGAATTGAGAAACCTAGCCTTCACCCCAAACACCGTTGCGCGCACGACCATCAGAACCCGGACAGTCCATTTCGAATCTGCGCCGGCCAATGAATAAAGCTCCTACGCCACCACCGCTCACAAGTAATCATCCTCATTCCCCTATTCTCCACTCATCACCACCAGCTAACAGTACTGCATCTTTCTCCAGTACACTACATATCTATCCCTATGTGCCATGCGTTTACTTCTGTCATAAAACTTTACAAGTATCAGACATCGATGTCTTCACCGAGTCTAACATGGTCAGCGCTTCATGTACATGCCCACAAATATCACACACGCCTGACTATAAGGGTGGCCTGAGTGACGTCCAACCTCTATCATCGCTTCCCAGCATCCAGATCCCTCCCAAACGTCTCAAACTACACACAATATGTCTATGCCCTACTCTCATCCTGTCGGGGATTGACGCCTTCTCCCTCAGAACCCGTACCTCCATGTAAGCCCTACACTTCCAATGCCTCAACCGTAAAGGAAGGATCTTCAACTTACAGGCTGTCCAGGCAAGTCGGCTGTGAGTCGGAGAACGCCTTGGCCATCTGGCCAAACATGTTCCAGTGTTACTTCTCACCACCAATGCAGCATCTCGCCACAGACTGTGACTAGGAATCATCGTGAACTTCTGCATCCTGCACAATCTCATGTGCACCCGCTTACCCAGTGTGCAAACAGGCTTTGTGGACCATCCAATAAGCGCAATGGGACATGGAGCCTGTGAATGGATGCAAGTGACAAAACCTGATAGACACTGTGGATGTGCAAGCCCAACAGAGCTTCACGTGAAGGGAAGACAGCCAGCGCAACCTTCCTAAACACTGTGCAGACTCCCCAGCTGAGCAGTGGATGGCAAGACAGGATTGGTAGATGCTTAATGGATGCTTAACTTCAGCCTTCTCTATCACAACTTGATTGAATTGGTCCATGTATGTGACTGGCCCCTACACCATGAACAGGCACGTTTTAATAAAGAGTTATGTTTATGTTGAAATCTGGTTGATAAATGATAATAATTGTTATGAAAAAAAAAGGGCCATATGTTTGGCAGCCCTGGCCGAGGGTGGACCATACAGTCCACTACTGCTTGCACTGGAGGTTTAATCTATCCCAAACTATCTCTTACCCATCCCATAGTATTATCTCCATCACCAACAGACTATCCCTTGCCCATCCCACAGCTAATTATCCATCCACAGCTATCCTTGCCCCATCCACATGCTATTATCCATTCCCACAGCTTATCCTTGCCCATCCCACAGCCTATCCTATCCATCCAGCAAGCTCATCCTGCCATCCCACAAGCAAGCAAAGCTTAACCATTTCTAAAGTTTCCACCAAACTTTATAAGTAAAAGCAAATGAAATCCAAGTGTGTGCAAGCAAGATATACCTTTATTAAGACTCAAACTTTAAAAGCAAAAATAACCCAAGTAAAGTGCTCACAGCAAAACGTAAAGTCAAACTAGGTAACACTTCGAGCTCTGCGCACTTTTTCATCACTCTTGAGCATGCCCCATGCTCAGTTTAAAGGGGGGGCCAGCTGACTGTGGAGAGTGGCTTAGTGGCTGGACGGGTTTAGGGCTCTGAGCCGCCATTGTGCGTGCCTGGCCCACCGAGGACCAACAGGAGGTGTTGTGTGCCAGGAAACTCTCCAGACAAGCTGCTCAGCCCGTGAGGTGATAGGCCCCTTCATCCAGGACCTGAATTCAGGCACAGACAATTGACCAGCATGTTTCTGTGCAGGGCTTGCTGTGGGGCGGAGGAAAGCGCGAGAGTATCCAGTGTGGGCTCTGGTCTTGCCCCGCTGAGCGGGGTACAGAGTGAAGCATTGTGGCATCTGTGGCGTCGTGGAATCTTGTTGGCGTCCGTTGGCATTGGTGGCATCTGTGGCAGGCGATGAACCTGGGACTGACTGGGAAGGGCGCCTCTTTTGAGGAAAGTCCTTGTAGCCCATACCGTGGTAGGAAGGCAGGGCTGTTGAAAGCCTGGAAGGGCTTGTTGACATCCCCTGGGGCTGGAGGAGCAGACCTGGAGTGTGGTGGGAGCAGGTTTCAGCTGGCCTGAGGGTTGCGTGCAGAAGCCCATGTGTATCCTCTCCCGTTCACACCTGTATGGGGCTCGGCATGTCCAATGAGGTCGGGTCACGTAGGTTGGTGGAGAGGGCTTGCGGTTTGAGGCATAAATCTCGAAGTGTTACCAGCTGAAGAGCGATATCTGCGCTGTTCTTGTTTGTGTCCCTGATCCTTCCAAGGAGGACAGTGTGCGTCTGTCCCTATCCGGTCTAGCCTCTCTGCCTGCTTTTCTGCTGGAGGTGGAGCTGGTGTGGGTTGGCTCTGCCTGGTGCTCGGCCTTCCCTCTGCTCCATCCTGCGCTCATGGGAATGCCCTCCAACCCTCCGGCATGGGTTGCAGCTGTCGAGGGCGTCTCTGCTCGCTGCCGGAGCGCTCCACACACACCTGCTTACACCTGGCGCTACTGGAGGGGGGCAGGGGGGCGCACTTTAACCATCCACGAGTGAAAAGTAGCCTCTCTGTGGGCTCTATCTGAGGGAGATCGAGTTGGACAGACGGGGCTGCTCCTCGTGCCAGCATCTCACCTCGGCAGGAACTGCCACCTGCCATGACGTAGGTCTCCCGCAGTCCGTCAGCTTTGACAGCAGCCGGTTCAATACTTCATTCACTGCCAGCTTGTCATATCCAGCGTTCATATGCTTCCCACCACCCCAGAGAACATCAGAAGTCGTCGCCCAGGCTCCCCTTTCCCTCTCTTACAAGCTGTCTGCTTCCGCTTGCGTGCTCGAATATAGCCTGTGGCCTTTTCTCCAACATGGTACTCGTCTCCCTTAGCCATTCGAGCCATCCTCCTCCTCATGTAACCCTTCAATGAACTATACTGTCTTCCTCTCCCCCTTCTACCTTTGATCCCTCTTTGCCTCCCTGTGCAGCGAGCCCTTCTCGGACCGCTCAATTCAGCAGGGCTTAGGAGCCTTGCGGCAGTCCACCACACCAGCCAGCTAGCAGCGCCAGCACAAGCAAACAGAAAGCACCAGCCAGCACGCACCACATCCACAGGAAAGACACCAGCAGCACCAGCCAGAAGCACCACCACAAAGATGGCTTCTGTTGCCTGACTTGTATATTGCCAGGGGTGGGATGGTTGGTTCTGTTCCTTCTTTCCAGGGCTGGCAGGATAGGCACAGCTTCCTCTCTTCCCCATGTCTCCTTGATGAAGGATGGCTCTGGCAGCAGGTCTTTCTCTGAATGTACCTGCTTGCGAGCTGCCTTCCTTTTATATCCGCAGGAGCTCACCAATTGTCGATCCTGCGCCCACATAGCCAGTGACGCCTTCATCCATACGCATCGCTTAAGGCATCGTGTTGATGCATCTGCTCATTTCCACTACGCATCGCTATGCATCCGCTTCCATCCACTACGCGTCCGCTTTGCTTTTCTCCCCCGAAGGCCCTGCGGACCTGTCATTCGCTTCATCCCTAGGCTTCCGCTGGCATCCGCCCTCTAACATTCCTCGCCTACGTCTCTGCCCGTCTGATTCCTTTCCGTTGTTGTCCCTCGTTATGCGCTGTTTATGCAAATTTTTGCCCCTTTTGAGAGCGGATAACAACGGATGGAAAATTTGCTCGTCCGCTGTGTCCTTTTGCTCATCCGCTGTTTTGCATCCGTCGGCCAGTGTGACCTAGCCTTTAACAAATGCAATGATTTGCCACAGAAAAAAGGTCATAAAATTGGATCGGTCATATGACTGACTCACTTTATGACCATCAGAAGTTATGACAGTGATGGGCAGACTCCATTATGGTCATAACTCAAGGACTATCTGTAATAAGAAAAGCAAAACTACTGTGTGTATGAAATACAACCTGGAGGGTAAAGAAATTGCAGAGGCTATAGAACAACTGAAACAGAGACAATTTCAGAGAAGATCAAACAATATGCCAATTGAATAATTCAATTCCAGCAGAATTTGTAGGTTAGAACAAATCAGCATGGATTCTACAAAACACGACCAAGATAACTTTATATAATCAAACACCATATTCTCATCATTTAATCCAGGGGTGGGATTCAACCGGTGTTACTACCAGTTCGGTGATTATGTTTTGTGTGTATAAAAAAAACTTTAAGCTGTGCCTCCCAGATAGCTAAAAAGCGCTGTGTGTGGGTGCACAGCATTTGAAAAGCCTCTTTTTTCCTGCTTTTTCAACCTCAGCAGTGCCACGCAAAGCAGCTGAGGTTGATAAAGCAGGAAATAAAGGACAGGTAAGAGCCTGGGTGGGTGGGTGGGGTCCGGTGTCTGCTGCTTTTCAGAACTACCAGTTCTTTAGAACCGGGCAGAACCTGTAGCATCCCACTCCTGATTTAGTTATGTTTCATGTTTCCCTGTCTGTAGATTAACTGTGGATTACCCACACATAGTAACAATTTCCTCCTTCGAAAGCAAATCTAAAAGTGGAAGAAACACAATGAAAGTACTAAACATAGAATTTTGAAGACAGGAGAAACATGAAACATAATAAAATGATAAGAATGTAGTGTTTGTTCATATGAAACTATCTTTATCATATGGCATTAAATACCATAATTTAATATGTGATACAATGCTTACCTGTCCTGAATTCCTCATAATTCAGCTTTATTATAGGAATCCTAATACACACAGAGAGAATACTTTCTGCAAATTCTGCACTATTGGATATCTGAGATTTCAAATGAAAAACTGCTTAAGAAGCAAAGGATACTTTTCTTTTTGAGCCTCACTGCATTTTCAAAAATTATTTAGTAAATCACTACAGAAAACCAGATGCCAGATTAAATGTTAGTTCTTATATCTGCATTTTTCTTACATAACTTTGGATATAGGATGATGTACTGTGGTAATTTTGTTTATCATGCTTAACAGTTTTTTTTTCCGTTTAAGATAAAGCAAATAAGAGTTTATAAAATGATATGGCAAAAATATAATTATTTACCATACCTGGCAGAAAAACTAGGATTTGAGAGTAGGATGTTCAGTACCTCAATCAGATAGATAGATAGGTAGATAGGTAGATAGATAGATAGATAGATAGATAGATAGATAGATAGATAGATAGATAGATAGATAGATAGATAGATAGATAGATAGATAGATAGATAGATAGATGTTTTCCACTACTGGTAATAATTTACCATTAAAGCAAGAAGTTTATTTCAGATTCACTGAAATAAGAGAATCTTCTCTCTTTAATATATTTTGGTAGTAAACTAGGACATCTTTTTTCAAAGAAATACATTGGGCCTTGCACATAATTAAAATTAATGATAATCCAAAAAATAATTTATTAGTGGAAGGTTCAGGACATAGAACCTCTATATTAATTTCTAATTTTCTTATTTTATAACTTTCACACCTAATCAGATAAAAATGAATATTTAAAAAACTATAATGCTTTAACAATAGCAATAAAAAACCAATGATTAAGTTCAGGTGAGATTCATGTTCAAACATACTTAGTACTGTTTAAACAGAAAATTAGTATTAGTATTAGTAAAGGTATATATGGTAAAGGATTATTACGCCAGTTTAGAATGTTGTTCTGTTATTAAATACTTATTGGCAAGGTTAGATAGTCTTTCCTTATTTTTTTTTTAGGAATCCTTATATCTAAGCTGACTTGTATTGACTTCTCTTCAAACAGAGACTCTGTTACATAAGCGAATTATCTTTAAAGAACAACATATTTTCACTAATACAGTTATAAAAATTTAAGAATGACAAACATCCTCTCATAATGATTTTATGAGATTTTATAATTTTAGCATTTTTCAGACTGCAGATAAGGAATGGAATCTATGATTAGAACCTCATTTCCTATAGTCAGCCTGATACGGTAATATAATTCTCCTATGATGCAAAAAGGGATTATTTAATCTACTATCTTATGATTCAGAGAAGTCAAGAATGTTCTTACTTCCAACATTTCTTCACAGAAAGTGGTATTTAAGAGCAAAATGAATCTGGAATAGCAGGTAATATTTACCATTATGGCCACTAGCCATTAATAACAAGCATAATATAAAGTTTTATAGATAGGTAAAAACTGTTATATTATTTTTTGTGAATGTATTCAAGATAATGTACCAATCTGCCTTCTACCAATCACAGAAACTTCAAAGAAATCATAGTTAACAAAAGAGGAAGGTAACTTTAGTCTTCACTTTCTAGTTGCATTTACTTTTACCATTCTCCATTCAAAACTCAGTTTTACTTATGAAGGTTCTTTCCTCCAAAGGAAATAATTTCTGCGTAGAAAACAGATCTAGCTTAAAAAGATGGCAGTTGGCACACTCAAACAAATCTATATCAACTGTATAACAGTATGCTGAGTCTTAATCTCAGTAAATAAAAGAGGCAGATGCAAATTTTAATCTGCTGTTAAAACTTCATTATTTTCTAAACATATTTAATATAAGGTATTTAGGCCACAAATGTTAGAATAAAATTTCTGTAATTTGCTATTATTTATATTCATTTTTCTATAACAAAACTGCTTTTGTTAAGTATGTTAAGTAAGCATTTGGTTTTAAGATTATATCTTGGGAATCAATATACAGACTTCCATAAGAACAAATCAATGGAAAAACTTCTTTATTCAGGTCCTATACCATGACAAAAGTACACAGCATCAGAGTTTGTGTCCTGGTATGAACATATTTCATCAGTCAAGTTATCTATGGCTACATTCCAGAAAGTATATAGGATCAAGATAAAAATATAAGGTATTTGTTCAATTAAAACAAAATTAATATAATTATTTCCAGACCATTTAATAATGTTCATTTTTGTCATATTAAACATTATGGTGATATTTCCTACAGGGTCTCTGGCAATTAAATTAAGCTTTCAGGCTTTACAGAGAGATTCAAGCATTTACGATCTTCAAAAATATACTATATACAAAAACATACAATGAAGAAACTTTCATTTATTTATTTATTTATATTTATTCATATACATAACTTAAAAGAGTCTGTTCATCTCCAAATAACTTTATGCTTCAAAAGAAAATAAATAAGTGAAATTAATAAATAGGTGACAATAGTAAAAAAAAAACAGACCCCCAAATCACCAAATCACCCGCAAATCACCCTTATATGTACTGACAGCTAAAATAAAACACTCCTACTTCCATTCCAACAGCACTATTAGCTTTTTAATCTCATTACAATTATTTAAACTGTGCTGTCACTCACATTTTACTCCATACACAACAATCATGCACATAACAACTCAGTTTATATATGATAGTACAGATCATGTAACTACTCAGGAAAAATATTTCTGCATATTACTGAGATGATAAATATAATAACTAGCAATGATAATGTTATCTCTGGAACTCAGATGAAGATGCATTTTATCAGTTGTTAGTGGTACAATGTTTAATGTTTCAATAGCTTTAAAAATTATTTCAGTGGCAATTTAAGTGTGAAAAAACAATTCAGTGACAAGAAGTAGGAAAGAGAAATCATATTCCTTAATTGTCAAACTAATCTATTCTAGGCTGTATCAACAAGAGAGATAGAATCAGGATCATATGAACTGTTAGTACTGCTTTAAAAAGCTTTGGTAAGACCATACATGGAATATTGAGTCCAATACCAAAAAGATACTCAAACTCTAAAAAGAGTGCAGAGAAGAGCAACAAAGATGATTCAGGGACTGGAGATAATACACATGAAGAACAGTTGCAGGAACTGGGCTTGTCTAGTCTAGTTAAAAGAAGAACTAGGGCTGACATAACAGTCTTTCAATATGTACGTAAGAGTTACAAAAAAGAGTGTCAACCTATTCTCCAAAGCACCTGAAGGCAGGACAACAATGGATGAAAACTTATGAAGGAGAAATTTAGAACTAAGGAGAAATTTTCCCAGGTTGAGAACAGTTCATCAGGGGAACAGTTTGCCTCCAGAAGTTGTGAGTGCTGCATCATTGGAGGTTTTTAAGAAGAGATTGGGTAGCTGTTTGTCTGAAACAGTATAGGATTCCTTGCTTGACCAAGGGATTGAACTAGAAGACCCTAAAACTCTGTTTATTCAAGTTTGTTCTATATTCTTATGGCTACTATATTGTTTCTAAAAGAAAGCAGAAGCACAAAATAAAGCATCAACTCTTAAAGCACTAAAAAAATAGCTAAATGATTCCCATATCATGGTCCTGTCAAATAATCAGTGGTTTGCAGAAGTCTACCAGATTGTCAACTACAGTTTTCTACCATCCTCAGTGCTAGTCACGAGCCTAAACCAACGTCTGCTAACCATCTCAGTACCTACCTCCTAGATTCTTTGCAAGTTCAGCTTGTTGATGAAAATGAATTGGTGGCTGAAAAAAGGTTTGTTGAAGCTTACAGGTGATAAAAGTAGCAATACAAACAGCAGAATTCACAAAACTGACAACAGCAAATAGATCTCGAGTTACTGACTGTGAGTCTGTAAGTGGATGCTGACTGCAACTGAATAGAAATACATAGATGATTATCTTAATAAAGGACATAAAGATCAACTTATCCCTACCATCTTAGTACTCAAGAGATATATGCTACTACAGAAGATCTAAAAGTGAAAAGGCAAACTTAATTTGGGGTTTTTCTGGTTGAAAATTTAGCTTAAAATAGCTTTTAAACGGGGAGGACAGGGAAGCATACACAAATGTAACTATAATCATATTATTAATCAAAATATTGGTCTTCATTTTGCAGATGAAAATAGAGAAGGAGTTCAATTAGGAATCTATTTCCAAATGTTTATTTAAGTGTCCACAACTACCAAAAGTTTACAAAGTAGTGATTTGGGAACCTTTTATTGCATCATTGGAATAAAAATAATAATTCATATTAAATAATCTTTGCTTAGAGGATTCTCCTACAATATCTTCCAAAGGATTATCTCATAAACTAAAAAAAGGAATTCATTTTCTGCTATTATATACTGAAATGGAAAACTTTCCCATACATGTTCCTTCGTACTCAATCAATGCCTTGAAGGGCAGTTGGTAAAATTTAACTAGTAATTTTCTCCTTCTGCATGAAAACACTAATCTATCTCATTTTCTTTGCATATTTAATATTTTAGTTTTCCTATGAAGCACACACTTGCTTTTATCATTACTGGGGAGAAATTAAAGCAGTACAAAAGTGGTTATGTAAAATATATTTGCTGCTAGAATTATGATGGGGACAATGAAGGAAGCATCTCTGCAGTGTTAAGATATCATAAGAATAGGAAAATTGTTTTGTGGGATCAGAGGATCCTCTCTACAATTTCTTTTCCAGCACCAGTAAGACTGAAAGGCAATCCACAGAAAAGGTTTCTTCAGGTATTCCCCACCTGTCTTTCTTCTCTTGAAAGAGTAAAAGCAAAGGGATTTTTGCATTTGTTCTTGCAACTCATTGTTTTTCTTTGTGCACTACTGATAATTTAGAATATCAATTTCTCAATGGAAAGTTATTTTCCACCTGAAAAGGTTATTCTAAATCAACTCTGACCCAGGATTACTTTTAGCTCCTGCAAAACACATCCTTGGTGAAAATAATTCTGCACATTCCTCCTTATATATGTGAGGCAAGATAGTAAATCAAAAAGAATGGTGTTTTCTTTAATTGCTTCCCTCTCACACACACCCAGGAGGTTCTCTGTACAGGCAAGCTCAGTTATATTTGACTGAAATATAACATATATATATATATATATTAATTAAATATCACTTTAAAAATCTTATTTCCCACATTTGGTAGTGTTGTTTTTTAACAGCCACTTTGGTGGCCTAGGTTCAGTCAGATGTAAAAAGCTTTAAGAAAATTATTGGTCACATAAGCAATAACGATTATTTCATGTAACTGCTCCCTCATATCTTGGGGGCGGGGGATTTGCAAAAATGACGGGAAAACAAAGACCGAAAGCCTCCATTAATCCTCCCATCTGCAAAGATAAGAGCATAATCAGGTATGTATGTACTCCATTTGTCTCGTCTTTCAGTGCCAAGCCCACTTTGACCTGAAGATATGAGAGAATATGGGAGAGACAGAGACAGAGAAGGGGCAAAAAAGACGGGAGAGCGGCAGAGAAAGAAGGAGATACCTGCAGCCCTTTTAACTCCAACCTCCTCGGCCGCGCAAGGAGAGGCTGAGATCGCGTTTTTATTGTCCTGAGGAGCGAGCAAGAGAAGACAACCCGCCCTTGGTTGCCGAGACGGAGGATGTTCGGCACCGTAGTCCAACACAAACGGCCTGGCTTGGGGGGGGGGGGGGNGGGGGGGGGGGGGGGGCAGCTACTAACGGACGAGAGAAACCGGTCTCCGCACAAAAGAAGAAGAAAAGCGGAACGTTCACACTTCTTTTTGGGAGAATATTAAGGAACGAGGAAGAGGAGGAGGCTGAAAGACCCCCGTCCCTTTTTTCCGCCACCGTTTACTGTACCTGCCTCCAGCACCTTTTCCTCCTCCTTCAGGTGCCTCCGCCACTCCAGGTCCACCGAATACAATATGCCGGCGAACAACTTCCTCAACGGCCGCTGCCGCCGCGCCTTTTCTCCTCACACTCTGCCCCGCCCCCTTACGAGTCTTGAATGCGGGGAGGGAGGAGAGAGAGAGAGAGAGTGAAAGAAAGAGACGAAGGAAGAAGAGAAAAAAGTAGCCAATGAAATCCCGATCCCTGCCACCACTCTTGCCTGGTTACTAGGTAGAACAAAAGAAGGGGGGGCGGACACTGTGCTTCGGATGGGCCTCTGCAACTAGGCAACGGTTTCCATGGCGAAGAGAATCAACTCGCAGGCGGCGGCAGCGGTGGAAGAAGGAGAGCTGAACAAGAGACTAGGCCGTTGTGTGGAATGTGAATGGTGGGGGAGTTGTGGAAGAAGACAACCACGTCCTTAATGGCCTTCTCGCCCTCGCCATCGTTAATGGCGTTGCTGAGGCGTTAAAGATTCAAACAGAACAGGTGAGAGCTTGGGTGGTGGCAAGCCAACCATCCAAATTGTGGTGCTGTTAGAAGAGAATATTTCTGATTCAAAGAGTTGAGTCTTCGGTCCTTATGGGATAAGTCATGTTGCTTAGTTTGGTAATGAAATGTCTGCAAGAAAACAAACTTACCAGAGCACCCTACAGAAGCACAGTTCCCTCTACACATCTTGACATATATGATAACAATTTTTAATTCAATGCTGCTACACTTTTTTCCTACTTTACTTGAAATTATGAAATTAATTGAAATTTATTATCATTAAAAGGTGATTGTTACAATGCCTGTTTTTATGTTGTGAAAGTATGTATAAGAAATTATTACCTTTTCTTTGTAAGCTGCTTTGGACATGTTGCAAAGAAATATGAAATATTGAATAGAAAGAAGTAATTATATTAGGAGCTTGGATTCAAAAGTTGTGATCTTGGAAGGCCTCTGCCTTACATCTTTATCTATTTGACAGTGTCAGTGGGCAGGTGGATTGAAATATAATGCTCCAAGTTCCTAAAAAAAGATGGAATAAAAAATGGAGGGTAGGATAATTACTTCTGAAACACATTTATAAATATTTATATAGATCGGTGTTAGGGTAGTCACTATTTAAAAGAAATCTTCATTATTAGTATTAGCAATATCAGGTTATTTTAAATAGTAGCCTTAACCATATATCACTTACTAATATTGAAAAAAGAGTTTGTACACTACAGTATATCCTCAATTTTTTTTAGTATAAAACAAAATTGGGTAGGAATTTTATATATACAAACTCATATACGAGAATTATCTAACTCTTCCTCAAATTTAAATTCAGTACAATATGCATTAAATAACAAAAGATTGTAAGCACAGAGTTTTAATTATTTTGTTTTATTATATCTTCCAATTTGTAAAGAACACAAATAATATTTTTAGAGCAAAAAGTACATTTTATTTGGAAATAATCTAAATGTATTAGATGTCATCTAGAAAATGTTTTCCACTTTTATTTGAGAAATTATGTTTCTAATCTATAGTAGTGTATAACAATTGTTATACAAGTAGTATATTGTATAACAATGCTATTTTTACTATTGTTAATTATGCTAGCATATCATTGTTGACATCAAGTATATGATTTCAGTGAGATGTAATTTTTCTTTTTTCTTTGTTGGAATCCCTGTGGAGGGATAAATACAAATACCAACTTCAACAAATAATGACAATATATCTAAATTAATAGATCTTTTAAAACTTGTTTTTACTTGTTTTCAGAGACCTGACATAGGAGGTCAGAAACCAGGACCAGAACATCCCTGCTGTCAACTTTCAAGGCCACTTTTATTGTCAAAAGAAAACTGGCAACAGGTAGGCCTCGCATGGTGCTGATGAATTGGGCATGAGCCCAATCTTCAGTTTCAAAGCCAAAGTTATAACCTCTCAAAAGAAAGAACTTTTGTTCAGATTAAGAGCTTAGAATAGAATAGAATTCTTTATTGGCCAAGTGTGGTTGGACACACAAGGAATTTGTCTTCGTGCAAATACTCAGTATACATGAAAGAAAAGATACATTCGTCAAGAATCATGAAGTACAACACTTTATGATAGTCATAGGATACAGTAAGCAATCAAATCATACTAGGAAACAGTCAATATAAATTTTAAGGATACAAGCAACAAAGTAATACTTTCTCCATAAGAAAGAACATATTTGTCTGTGATATCTACTAGTGGAATGGATTTCTCTCAGACATGCTTCAAACTGCTTTGCTGGGTTGAGGAACCTGTTGGAGCAGATATGAAGGGACAGGGAAGTGTTCTGCTTCATTTATTCATGTTAATATTAGATATAGCCATCTTTAGCTTTCCCACATTAGGTTCTGAAAGCTTAGATAACATAATAGCAACAGCACTTAGACTAATATGCCTCTTCACAGTGCTTTACAACCCTCTCTAAGTGGTTTACAGACTCAGCATATTGCCCCCAACAATCTAGGTTCCCATAAGGTTATAACGTCAAATATTCTCAATAAAGAAAAATCAGCAGTATAAAATCAGCAGTAATAGTTATATTAATGAATGCTCAGAAAACAAGTTGATCAGGTGTTTCAATATTCTCCCTCAATATATATTTTCCATTAATGAAGGTATCAGTACCTTTCTTTCCATATATATTCGGCAATATATACAAGAATATTAAATGCTGTTTTAAAACAAGTTCCTCATATTTGCATAATTAACTTAATTCTGAAGATAAGTCCAGAAGTGAATGGAATTTAAGTTATTTCTTTCCAGAAAGAAAACTTCCTTTAACTTTCTATAACGTCACTGATTTTATAAATAAGCAAAGTTCCTTTCTTCCAGTGGAAATATGAAAGATTAAACCCACATTTCCTTATACTGTAAATCATAACAATTTTTTGTAATTCTTAATTTCTGGATCAGGAAAAAAATCATTGAATAGTGTACAAGGTTTCATGAAATGACATAAAGATTGAAAGAGTAGAATAATCCTTTAAAATATAAAATTACCAGTTGTGTTTATTATGCAAGAGACTTTTGGTGTAACGGTTAAGATACCAGGCTAGAAACTGGGAGACTGGGAGTTCTAGTTACTCCTTAGGCAAAAAGCCTACTGGGTATCTTTGAGCCAGTGTCTGACTTTCAACCTTAGAAAGGAGGAACCCTAACCAATTCTGAAAAACCTTGCCAAGAAAACTGCAAGGAAGGTAGTCTCTGAGAATTGAACATAAAAAAAAAAACATATCATGGACCAAATTTAGAAGGAAAGTCTGTTTAAATCATGCTTTATGTACAGTATACACAAGGTAGGATACATTTGAATTAACTATATTTGAAATTTCTTTAGGGACTCTTGTGTAAGGTAAACAAAGACTGTAGATACTACCAATCCTTTCAAGTCTTTATTACTTCATTAGTGTTGTTAGAATCCAGTGACATCTAATCTAAACTGTTTCTTTTATAAAAACCCTAAATTTATATATTAAAGAACATAGAGATTTAAATTTCAAAAGTATCAATGATACATAAAATAACATCTGACCATAAAATCAGCCTTCTCTAAATGGATGTCTTGAACATATACAGATATTCCTAATAACATAAGGGAGCCCTAAATAACATAATTTTAATAGGAATTGAGAATGACTTGTTTATTTATCATGTCAGTACTTAATATAGTTTGAGGCAGCTTAGAATGGTGCTTGAGCTCAGTCTCTGTGGTTTATTCAGAAAGCCATAGTAAAAAAAATTACATTATTCACTATGAGTGCTAAATAATAATTAAGGGAATCATATACTTATCCAAGTTTCAAAACCTCAAAGTACTTCTGAAAAAACTGAGTAATTCCAAGTATATCAAAACCTTTTCCTGTGTACAAAGAAATAATTGCAAGTGGATTGTACTCATTTTAAGATCAAACTGCTCTATCAATTAGAAGTGAAATGCAAGCACTGAGGCTAAAATAACAGGGTATGAACTATAAATCAAATCACAAAATTGTTGTTTTGGGCAGAATGTTTGCAAGACAATGCTACAATAGGTTGCTTTCTCTACCTTCCAAATTCAGAATTAGTTTATAAATCTTTGATGCAACATTTCTGTTTCTTTTTTTTATATAAGTTTCAGTATTTTTCTTACATTCTTGATTTCACCTGCTGTAAAAAATGTATGCTGTCCAGTTAAATTAAAATATAGCTTATAGTAAACTCTGGTTTCTCCCAACTAAAAAGCTCATACTTTGTTTCTGTTTTTTCCTTTCCTAATGGATTTTATAGAGAAAACAAAAAAAATTGACTGTTTAAAGTTTATGGCCACCCACTAATGGAAGGAGTAAGGATTGAATTGAAAAAAGTTGCAAAAGAAGAAAATACCCTGTATATTACACATAAAATTATATTAAAAGGCCAAAGTCATTGGAGAAGAAATAGTTCTCTTGAAGCTATTCTGCCCTCCCTCTTTTATTTCTAAACTTTATATGGACAAAATTACCTTACTCACATGCAAGGGCATTTCCCTAGTTTCAGTTTACATATATTTCAATATGTACATATGTTTTTCTTATGATTTTTTTTCTTCATATTTTGAAATCATAGACTAATAAAAATATGTATGAAAACAAAGATAGAATCAATCCCATGATTACATATTAATTGATGAATTTTACTGCCTTAAATTAAATACACTGATTTATTCAACCATTTAAAATACAGACTCTTACTTATAAACCCTGTGTATCTTGAAAGCCCCAGTTTAGCATTTCTGCTAAGTTAAACCAGGATAAGCATAATACAAAAAAATCAGTCTAATGACTTTAGTTAATATGATACAAGCATTACAGTAATTAATCTTTCTTAAATATAATTAAATTATGTCTGTGAACAGCTTACTTTGGCTCCTTGACTTTCTGTGAGGTTTATTGGGACTTCAGATTCCAGTCTTTTTGGTATTGTAAAGTGACACAACTTAAAAATACTGTAGATATATCTTGTTGTTCCATTCCTTAATTGCTAATCCTTCAAAATAGATATATCACAATACATAGAAGTACAATTTTGAATTGTTAAACAGCCTTATATAGAGGCATCTGCAAACTACTTATGAAGCAGCCATATTAGCCAGGAGAAAAATTGTGGCTGCTTTCATAATTTGAAAAAAATATGTGCTGCAATTCACCTCTTTCTAAGATTTTGCACAACCCTACTACTCATGAGCAGAACACAAGCATATACCAAGGCTATCTTACAAAAACTGTAGCATTCCAGTTCAATTATAACTAATTTGATTGTAATTTGTAACATGGATATTTTTATGTTTCTAGGAATTACGGTCCAACAATCTTATGTTTTTGATTTTATAATAAATATCATTGATTCCTTGCATTTCCAAAAAAATGTGCTTTAAAGTAGTGTAGCAGAAATATTTGTAAGTGAGAATGACCTGAAGACAACAAGCAGAATGATAAGGTCATGTAACAAAAAACTTAGGAGGAATATTTGGAAATGTTGGAATAGCTAAGAGAAGACAAGGACACCCCCCCCCCCCAATCTGNCCCCCCCCCCCCCAATCTGCTGGGGTTCTAGCCGGCTTCTTTGTGTGGTTGGTTGCTTACTGTGAGGACAGACTGCTGGACTAGATGAGCCAAGAGTCCTATCCAGTAGCTTATGTTATATGCCAAATATGAACTTTAGTTTTCTTTGGGTAATTTGGTTCATTTAAACAAATATTTATGTCACTTATAATTAGTATACTTAAAATATCCTTAATTTCACTAGTGGTTTATAGGTCAAAGCCCATTGCAGGAACTACAGAGGCTGTTATTTTGGATTGGATTCAGCTAAATTGTATACATATAACATACCAGTTACTGAAATTGCCAAAGAAAACAACTGGTAACCTGTGAAGGTTTTTCACCATGAGCCATTAACGTTAATAGCATAATGTATTTGAAACTAACGTAACATTATATCAGATTAGACCTACATTAAGTTCATTGCACCAGTAGAATTGTGATATAATTAAGACACAGATCACTGTTGCACATCCATTTGGCTCAGCCTTGCCCAACTTATCACTTTTTAGATGTGTTGCACTTCTGACTGCAATTTACAGAATTCCCAACCAACATGCTAACTTAGAATTCTGGCAAGTGTAATTCCAACATCTAAGGAGTACAGATTGTAGGATGTTCATTTGTAATAATTGAGCTAGAAAGCAACTTGGAGATCATCTAAGTTCCCTATCCAGTGCAGGAATTCTACAGCATCAGCCTGTGATTAAACACCTCCAACTAATAAGGGTCTATCATCTCCCACTTTAAACAGCTTTTATCATTATGAAATTTATGAAGCCCAACTGAAATCTACTTTTGCTAAATACTTCCAAATATCATTATTGGCATTTTTAATTATTTTGGCTCCTTTTCTATGTAAAAGGACATGGCATTTGCACCTCCCAAAAACCTGAATGGTCCCAAGATGCAAACAAAGATGAGTACCTGGACACCACTGAATCATCAGCTCATGAATGATAAGGTAAGTTTTAGGAACTTTAGGAAATTATGAATCATTTGGGTCCTTGTCCGCTTTCTTAACAAGTATAACAGATAATCAGAGTTGGAAGGGACCTTCTACTCCAACCCTCTGCCTATGCAGAAGACCCTACACCATTTCTGACAAATGGCAGTCCAATCTCTTCTTGAAAGTCTCAAGTGATGATTCT
>BHFT01000108.1:2912-60436 GCA_004320025.1 Laticauda laticaudata | reverse complement strand
GGATAACAACGGATGACACATTTTGCTCGTCCGCTGTGTCCTTTTTGCATCCATTGGCCAGTGTGACATGGGCTTTACATTATGCACTATAGTAGAAATCTAAATCTCTGTTGCATAACCACAGTGCAGTTTGCTGCACTCTACAGCAATTTGCTTGCCCAGTAACTATGTCTGTTTTGCTTTCAGAAATTGTTAAAGAACACTTACCTGTATCTATGGCTGTGTTATCTCCATTCTCAGAACAGTGAATTCTAAATTCTGCAGAGATCCTTTACATTAAATACTAGGCATAATGTGTACCTTATTTGCACAGGGATTCACTGAAGACATGTCGCAGTCTCAGCAAATATGAACAGAAGCCTAAATTTATCCTACTATGCTTGAGTAAGTTCTGTATGCAGTGATCTGGGCCATCAATTTTAAGAGTGCTGTTGTCATAGTGGAAAAGTCTGCAGACATTTTGATGGCATATAAGGGAAAAGTGAAGAGAACATTGATTGCATAAAAGATAATGGGACCTCTCTTGTAAATTTAGCAATAGTAATAACAATTGTGATGGGCAAGAAGTCAACAAAGATGTTCAGAGAAGATGGTCCAGGATGATGTCACCTACATGGGCAGGAAAAAAACAGAGTTGCTTCTGTTCCAACCTCAGGATTCTTGTAAGCAAAGGACTGTCAAATAAGGATAGAGGATGATAGACAAAGCAAGTTAAACTCACTTGTTGTTGAAGAAAGCTCTGCATGATAAACTTACCACTGATTTCAGTGGAAGTTAATGTCTACTCAGTTTGGATTCAATCCAATAAAAATGAAAACATCAGCATCCCATAATACTGAACTTTACTTAACTTTTGCTAGATCTGGTACAGTCAACTAGGTACTGCAAACTAGCTGGCTTGGAAAAATATACCGTCACGTATACAATAGAAAGACAAATAATGGCTTTCCAATAAAATGGTGTGATCTTTTGACTTTCACAATGGTTTAATTCAAATTGGGAAATAAGACTGGAAAACTTTGGATTGAGAAATGAAACTCTCCTGAAATGTACACTTTCCAATCAATATTTTACAAAAGACAAAGACATATCTCACAGAATTCCATATTACTGTGAGGATGGTTTTTCTTTGGGAAATTCATATTCTTGTATGGTAAAGGAGAATTAATGATTTGTTTAACAGAATAACAGAGTTGGAAGGACCTTGAAAGTCTTCTAGTCCAACCCTCTGTACAAGTAGGAGACCCTATACCATTTTGGACAAATGGCTGTCCAATCTCTTCTTAAAATCTTCCAGTGATTGAGCACCCACAATTTCTGAAGACAACCCACTCCATTGGTTCATTGTTCTCATACTCAGGAAATTTCTCCTTGGTTCTAGGTTGATTCTCTTCTTGATTCATTTCTATCCATTATTTCTTGTCTTGTCTTCTAGTGTTTTGGAAAATGTTTATCCCCTCCTTTTTGTGGTAGCCTTCAAATAGTGGAAAACTGTTATCATGTTTCCCCTAATCCTTCTTTTTACTAGGCTAGACATAACCAATTCCTACAACTGTTCTTCATATGTTTTTGCTTTCAGCCCTCGAATAATATTTGTTGCTCTTCTCTGCGCTCTTTCCAAAATCTCAACATCTTTTTTATACTGTGGTGACCAAAGCTGGATTGCGGTATTCCAAATGTGGTCTCACCAAGACATCATAAAATAGTATTAACATTTTATGTGATCTTGATTCTATCCCTGTTAATGCAGCCTAGGATTGTGCCAGCTTTTTTTGTGACTGCAGCACATTGCTGGCTCATATTTAATTGATTGTCCAGTAGGATTTCAAGATCCTTCTCATAGTTACTGCTATTAAACCAAGTTCCACCTATTCCATACCTGTATATTTGGATTTTCTTATCTAAGTGTAAACCTTACCTTTCTCATCAATTGAATTTTATATTTTTAGGCCCCATTGTTCAAGTCTGTTGAGATCTTGAGTTTATCTTCTGGGGTATTGACTACTCCTGCTAGTATGCTTCTGCAGTAGGAAAAAAATAATTGTTTCAAAATTATTCCTTTCACTGGAAGGTTTTAAAAAAAGACAGCCAAATTTGAATGACAAAAGGGGGAATTTAAAAGAGGTATGTAATTTATTTTGCAACATTTTAAATGAAACATAGAAGGCTGACATATTTTTCCACATATCAGCTAGGAGGGCTATGGAACTTTTTTCCCTCCCTCCGCCCCATTTCTGATAGCCCAGATATTTTTGTTACTCAAATACTAGTCTAATTAGCAGATGCACTCAACCTTGTCTGAAAAACTGCTGCTTCAACAGGTATGTCTTCTTCGTCTTTTTTTTTTTGCTTTCTTTTTTCCCCCTTCTGCTAATCTTGTGAAATAGGACTCAGGGATTACTCTAAATCTCCACATGACAAGATGAGAAAAAAATCTGCTTTCATGCCCCAAAGGTAGAACCGTTGATGCAGAAAATCACTAACCTGCCAATTTTTCAATGGTTCTGAAGGTTGGGAAAGGGGAAGAATATATCCCTACAACACAGAAATGAGGACCAGGAGCAGATTATATGCCACAGCTCAGTCAGAAGAATATAAAAATGAATCTGTTGGGAAAAAAAGAAATGGGAAAGAAAAATGGGGTGTTCTTGGCATTTTTTATCTTTTAAAGGAGGAAAAAACAGCAAATGGTGGGAAAATATTCTTATTTATTAAAGAACAATCCTTTCATCAAAAGAGGTTTTTAAGAAAAAAAGAGTAAGTATTCACCTGCATTGGAGAAGCTGAATTGCTAGGACTATAATCTGTAATTACTCACCTGGGAATAAGCTATGCTAAAATCAATTATTTCTAATACAACTTTTACAAGATTTTTTTTTTTACTAGGGCTAGCATAGCTGAGGAATCTCTAGACAACATGTTTTGGAGACCTCAAAAGAAATGTTTTGGCCTCTTTTCTGATTAACAAATTTTATTAAAAGGTCTAAATTCAATTCCTCAGATGCACAGTGTGGTCTGTGATCACTCTCCCTATATTTAATCATCTTACATTTCTGATAATTCAAATATATGGGTCTAGGCTTCCATTTGTTTTTATCTCCAGAAGAACAATTCAGTGAAATAGGTGAAGCTAAAAATGTGTGACTAGTCTATAATCATATGAAAGGACCTGGGTCCCACTACCAGACTGTAATGCTGCTGATGGTGATATTTTTATCATCTGCTTGTGGAATAGCAATAGCACTTAGATTTATATACAGCTTCACGGTGCTGTACATCCCTTTCTAAATGGTTTACAGAGTCAGCATATTGACCCCAACAATCTTTGGGCCTTGTTTTACTTAACTCGGAAGGATGGAAGGATGAGTCAACCTTGAGCTGGTGAAACTTGAACTGCCAAACTGCAGTCAGCCAGCAATCAGCAGAAGTAGCCTGCAATCCTGCATTCTAACCACTGCACCACCACAGCTCTAACATTTAAAATTACAATTTGGTATCAAAGAAAGAGAAGGCTGTGGAGGTTAGCAAGGGTACATGCCTCCAATTTTGGTCAATAATAACTTAAGTTTATTTGCTTGCTTTTTTGTTTCAATAAGACAAGAGAAATCCCAGTATCATTTCTCAAAGCACATACCCATGCATGGGCTCTCCCTGAGCTATGTAAGTAATAAGAAAAGGTGCATAATTAAAAGTCCAGGTACCCACATGCAACATCATTCTGATAGCAGAAATATTTGCATCAATCCACCTGGGAATTTACAACTTTCTTTGTTTATACTTCATGCATTCATGCTGTGAAATATTGAGGTGTTCAACTCACACTGTTGGCCTTGCAGTCAAAGCAAAAATGAATAACACATTTTTAATGATCTAGTCTCCTCAAATCATATTGTATTTATTTTTGGGATTCATTCTAAATGCTGGTACCTTTGCTCCTCTGAGGTAACTCAAGGGTATTATTATTTTATGGCCACAAAAAAAAGAAATTTTAGTACTTAGAAAAAGCTGCTTTATCATACTGTTTACAACCATTATCATATATATGCACAAATTAACAGTGAAATTTCATTAATTTCTTTTGCTTCATCAGTTATACTTTTTTAACAAATAAAAAAGTAGTGCATGGAAAATTCTATATTAGAATTGAGGATTATGTTTTTGTAAACAAAAAAGTTGACCAAATGGGCTTCTTTTGGAGTTGGACAGATTAAAAGGTCCACAGATTTTCTACCGTCAGAAAACCTACAAAAGATTTTAAGCAGCTCCTGATGAAATAGGTTCATCAGGGAGAAGGAAATTGGTATGAATTGGGAAAATTTGGACTGAAAAAGAAAACTATTCTCTGAGGATTTCAATTTAATCTAGAAATGCCAGGTCTTTGGTGCCCTTTTAAACCCAGTATGGAGTTCAGGAATGAAAAATCAATGTATCCTATTGACAAGTAGCCTGAGGTTATTAGATGACTTTAACTTATTTACTTGAAACCTGTTCTCCCTTTTCAAAGGAATCATTCTTTCTTCAGTCAATGCCAGAAGCTTCAGATTTCAAGCACCCTACCACAAAAATAAATCTTATCCAGACTGGAAATTGATGTTGACCAGAATATCAAGTCTTCTGTGGAAATTATTTAAAAAAGAAAAGCCTAGCAGCTTCTGGGTTTATTAACTCTCCAGCATGACTATGAAGAATTTGGGAATTTGGAATCCTTGGATAAGGACAGGGAGGGAAGGGGAGGGATGGGGAGAGAGAGAGAGAAAGAGAGAGAAAGAGGGAGAGAGAGAGTGAGGGAGGGAGAGAGGAGGGAGGGAGNGGAGGGAGAGAGAGAGGGAGGAAGGGAAGGAGGGAGAGAGGGAGGGAGGGAAGGAGAGAGGCAGGGAGGAATAGAGGGAGGGAGGGAGAGAGAGGGAGGAAGAGGGAGAGAGAGAGAGAGATTCAGTGCCACCTCCTGGCTTTGCCAAGGCAAATGGAATACATGGAGACTTTCTCCCACTGAAGCAAAGGATGTGGTGTATCGTAAGCAGCCCGTACAAAGATCAATGTCAGATGGATATTTTAGAACCTCTGTTCAAAATTGATTCAACTGATATTCAAAACATTATTATTATTTCCACCATTCCTAAATGCCATACGAGCATTCAAATTATCTTTTTCCCCTTTCTTTTTGTACACACTTAGTACCTCTCTTTATCTAATCATACTGTCCAGCATGCCTGAATTTTTACTTCAAATATTCACCTATCTGGTCCTTATCAGTAACCCTATTCATAAGAAAGAATTTCATTACAATTTGCATTCACTGCATTCTTTTGTCTGCATTCTCTTGTTCCTTGTAAGAGGCAACATTGACATTCAGCAGATCAATGTCTCGGTATTCATAAAATAATGTTTAGTTCCTTTTTCTTCTCCCTCCCATCCCTTTACAGTCTGCTTACAAAAGTAATACTTTCTCTTACAGCTTTGGTTCCAACTTACTTTCACTGTAGAATTTTGCATTTTGGCACTTTTATTTGTGTTAGTAGCAACACAAACACCCAATTTCTTTATTCTAACTAGTCTATTTTCAGAAAATCGTGACATTTCTTGAAAGTTTACAAACTTCTTTATACAACACTCATAAAGACTAAGATTACTAAAGGCTGACAAAATTATGGAATTTTCAACCTAACAGTCTTTGGCTGAATTAGTTAGCGCTGTTTGTCTAAAAACAGGAAAACTCAAGAGATACCCTCATATTAAGTTAATTTCTTGGTCTTTCAGAAAAATCAAGCACCTGTTTGGTTTGACCTCAAGGGCACACAGAACTAAAACTTATTCAAAAACTCATTCTTATTTGTGTTAGTTATATATGCTAGGAAGTGGAAATGGTAAGCAGCCATATGTTTATATAAAACATCTTACCCCAGATTTAGAAATTAGCATGTAAAGAAAATGAAAAGCTAACTTTTGCTATAGGGATTCATTCAAGCTGTGATTCAAGTCTTTTGATTATTGCTGCAAGTTCTCTATATTTAATGTTTTGATTAGTAGACAGAGCTAAAATGGAGATGCTTTGATTAGTCCATAAACTCTCCGGAATATCCCACTGGTATTTTGATATATCACTCCTTCACAAAAACATTGAATATATGTAATAAAGACTAGATGGACATGGTTATTTTTTTAAAAGTAAACTGAAATACCAAACATCTACTGGGTCCAGTTCTGAATGCCATAATGCATAAAGACTGCCAAGGAACTGAAAAGAACAGAGAGTAAAACACAAGGGCTTTGTAGAGTGCCACAAAGAGCAGTTGAAGAAGCTTGCTTTGCTTAGCCTAAAAAATAGGAAGACCAAAAGGTGAGATGATGGCAGTTTTCCAACACATGGAGGATATCACAGAGCAGAGGGTAGGGGATATGAATTTGTTCTCTGTAGCACCTGATGTTAAGATGACAATCAATGTGTGGAAGCATCCCAACAACTTTTTGGATAAATTATAGATCTATTGACAGATAACATAAACCAAAATTTTAACCAGAATGGATGAAAATTGAATTTCATTTAGTTAATTTTTAACCTAAAGGGTAGGTCACACTGGCCAACAGATGCAAAACGTATGTAAAAAGGACACAGCGGATGAGCAAATTTTCCATCCGTTGTTCTGCGCTCTCAAAAGTGCCCCAAATTTGCATAAACAGAGCAGACAACAACGGAAAGGAACGGACGTGGGGAGGATGTAGCGGGATTATTAAGGGAGTCGTAGGAAGCTAGCAGATTGAAAACAGTGGAAGCGGATGACATCTCTGCAGGGTTCCAGGGAGAACAGCGAAGCGGATGCGTAGCACGACAGGAACGGATGCTAGCGGGCATGCTGGTGCGTGGTGACGCAGATTGCATCACAGTTGCCTATTGGATGCCTAGCGGATGCAAAGCATTCACTGAGAATGCAGGGAGGATGAATTGCGTAAGCTCCGTGGATATAAAAGGATGCAGCTCGCAAGCAGGTCACCATTAGAGAAGGACCTGCTGCCAGAGACATCTTGAGAGAACACCATGGGGAAGAAGTGGAAGCCTGTGGCCTATCTGTCGCAGCCCTGGCAAGAAGGACAGAACCACCATCCACCCCTGGCGCTGACTCTGAGCTGCTGGTGTGTGCTGGTGTCTGGTGTTTCTGCTGCTGGTGTGGGGTGCTCTCCTGCTACTGTGCCTATGGCTGCTCTTGCTGTTGCTTCCTCTGTGGTTGTTGCTGTTGCTATCTCCTGTGGTGGTGCTTTCTGCTGGTGCTGCTGTGCTGGTGGCCAGGCCCAAGGCCCTCCTCCTGCTGCTGAAGGCCCTGAAAGCCCCTGCAGCAGGGAGGAGAAGCAAGGCAAGGAGAAGGGTGGTGAGAAACAGTACTCCATTTCTGAGGACCATGAGGAGGAGGTGCTGGAATGGCTGAGGGAGAACGAGTACCTCTTGGAGGAGGGCCACAACTCTCTATCGCGACACCAAGTGAAGCAGGCAGTGTGGAGACAGAAGGCGAGAGCCTGGGTACACTTCAGATGTCCTCTGGGGTGGTGGAAGCATATGTCACACCTGGTATGGCAAGCTGCAACCTGAAGAGATCCGGGCAGGGTGCTGTCAAGGCGGACCTATGTCATGGCCAGGGTGCGGTTTACCTGGAGGCGTGAGATCCACCATCGAGGAGCGGTCCCTCTGTCAACCCACTCCCTCAGACAGCCCACGGAAGCCACTTCCTCTACCAGCCATGAGACAGCTACACAGTGTCCAGGCAGGTGGTCTTTGGTGGGCCTCACGACAGAGACAGGCCCCCAAGCTGCATCTCGTGCCAGAGAACTTGTGAGGATCCCCTGTCTCAGGATGGAGCAAGAGAGAGCAGCCACCAGAGACTAACCCACACCTATCCCCAGTCCACCTCCACAGAAGCGAGGCGCAGAGCAGACCAGAGGGAGCAGAGCCACACTGTCCTCTTGGCGGATCAGGGGAACACACATCAAAGCAAGCACAGATTCTCTCTACCAGCTGGCACTTTTACATACTATCCTCCAACCGGAAGCCCTTCATCACGTACGTGGGCCAGACCTATTGGACATGCCGAGGCCCAGTACCAGGCAATGAAGGAGAGGATCACAGCTCTCTGCACCACCCTCCAGGCCCAGTGAACCTGCTTGCTACCCACTCCAGGTCTGCTCCTCCGCCCATCTGATTTCAATCCTTCCACGGGTTTCAGCAGCCCCTCGCAACCAAGCTTACCACTACCAGACTAGACAGCAAGAGGGCAGCGCCTTCCCAGTCCAGAACCAGGTTCCTCAGATGCCACAGACACCACAGATGCCTCGCGCTGACCCAGCTGCAACCGCGGCCCACACTAAATCCTCCTGTGTCCACCCCACAGCCAAGCGCTTCCTCAGAAATATCTGTATCAGTCTCAGGCCTCACATCCCAGGTCCTTGAGGAAGTGCCTCTCAACCTCACAGGACTGAGTCAGCTCCCTGAGAGCTTCCTGCACCACCATCTCCTGTTGTACTCTTGGGCCAGGCACCCCAATGGTGCCCCAGGACCAGCTCCAGCAACAGCCACCTCCACAAGTCCTGGCCCCGTTACATCTGAGACATGGACAGCGCTCAGAGTGGACTGAAAAGTAGTGCAAGAGACTGAGTTGTTACTGTCTCACTTTATCTTTCCTTCAAAACACTTTACTTGGGTCATTTGCTTTTTATATAATAGTCATACAGTTTGTTATTAATAAAGGTTATCTTTGCTTACACACTTGGTTCATTTTATTTTCTTAATAAAGTGTTGGGGAAAACTTTGAAAAGGCGTTATGCTTTGCATGCTTGCCGGGATTAGTAGATATGAGGACTAGCTGTGGGATTGGTATGATAGCTGGATGGGGTCATGCAGTAACGCCGCGTCACAATCGATAGGTCCTGTTGGACCCACAGCTACCTGAGGTTAAAAGGCCGCATACAAGGGCGCAAGGTGTGGGCCCTCGGAGTTTGATTCCTGATGGTGGCCCACACAGATAAGGGAAAAAAAAAGCAATGGTAAGGCTAGTGTGGAATAGATAACTTCCCAGTAGCACGCATATTTGGATGTTGGCTCGCCCTTCAGTGCCACACATATGGACCTTTAATTCTCCAATAACAATTATGAGTCCTTGTCCACCACTTTCAACATTAAACTCTTTATTAATGCCTATGTTAAGTTTTAAGGCCACTCAAATACATGGCACCAATATCATCAGTGTGATGAACTAGCTGAAAAGGAAAATCTATTTAAGCATCTCTACCATCTTTCTTGCCACTCCACTGCTCCAGCAGTGGAGTTGCACCAGTGTTTCAGGAGGTTGCACTGGTTCTTCCCTTCATGTGAGCTTGTTGGGGCTTGAATCCAACTAGTGTCTATCCAAGGTTTTCGCACTTGCTTCACTTCACAGGTCCTGTCCCCTTTCCTTGTTGATTCGGCTCGATGAGTGCATTGTCTGACACTGGGTACGGTGTGCGCTGAGATTGCTAGACAGGATGCAGCAAGCTTCCACACTGCTCCTTCACAGTCTGTGCGCGATGTTCCATGGTGGTAGAGAAGCTACCTGGGAACCTGTTTGGCAGGATGCAAAGGCTTCTTCTCCACCACTTATCTTGCCCTGGGCATTCGCTGTAGTTGAAGTCCTCTCTTCACGGTTGAGGTTATCTGGAAGCTATAGGGATCAAGGAGTAGGTTTGAGGAAGGCGGTGGATGGGTCGCGGCGCGCATGAATTAGGGCACATCTATGTGTAGTTTGGTGGGGTTTGGTATTGGGAACCTGAGAGGTTGCTTTCAGCCCACCTTGGAGGTCAATGATGTATATCTGGGATCTAAGCTGGACCGTTGCTTTGAGGATCGAAGTCTGAAGTTTGTAGTCAGCTTCAACCATGTGTAGAGGATATGCTGAAGAAGCCCGTTCTGTAGTTGTGGTATAAGAGGACCTGAGTTGGACTGAGCGTGCACGGACTGTTCCGACATGTGCCTATGCTACAACGTGTGGTGGGACATAGTCACTTGTCTGGTACATGCTCGTTTGCACTTTTCCTCCGACCTTATCAGTGATGGGGGACTGGGAGCTCTCCATGTTTCTCGATGTGGCTGACACTTCTCCTGACCACCAATGCTGATGAGTGTTGTGATGGCACCCTCACGCTACTGCCTGTTTCTGGTAGCTAGGTCCAGAAGCAGTGGGCATGAGTCAGTGCACTTAGGTCCAGGTTCATGTGGCGATGGAAGTTGGTTTGCTTGGTCAACTGGTCTCAGCACTCCCACACTTGTCAAATCATGCTCTGGTGGCATCCTCATGAAGTGCTGGCGAATGCAGAGGTGTGCGTGGGGCTCGGTTCTCAGACCTCACCATGTCGAGCTTGTCATACGTCCAACTCTCGTTGGGTGGGGTGCGCGGGGTCCATGTTCAGCCCGACGTTCTTAGACGTCTTCCTTTTCTACTTTGTATAGATAAGGTGGAAACAGTTGAGGGGCTGGTTTGGTGTTGAATATGGTGGCTACCAATGATGAGGGGTCGCTGCGGGGGGTGGAGGGTGCGGGTGGTGGGAGATTCAATGGATGTGTGGAAGGAGCAGGCAAGGCTGAGTGTTCTGACACCAGGGGTCTGGCTGGATCTGATTTAGTGCAGTTCCAGGATGATTTCTCCCCACTCTTTTAGGAAATGTCGATGGTTCGCTAGTTTCCTGGGATCGGGGATGGGTGCGTGAGGGAGTGCCTCCAGACGATGTTGCGAGTATCGATGTACATCGAGTGTGACGGTGTGTTTGTTTTTAATGCTTTATATCGTGATGCAGTCCGCTTTACATACCTTTCATGTATTCGTGCACGACGCTGTGTGGACGCTTCGCCGTACTTGTCGTTCCTGCCCTCTTTCGGTGTGGTGGTCTGTAGGGCGGGGATGTGGTTGTTGCGGTAGCCGGGATGCCGAGAGGAGAGTCTCGATCATGTCAACGGGTCCGTCAACGGACGTGATTGTTTGTGCCAGATGTGCTCGCACGCCTGTTTATCGTTATGCAGTGAGTTTTCTCGCTCAAAAAGTTTGTGTTGCACCTCAAAACTTTTCGACGCTGGCGCCATGCGTATGTAGTAGGGGTGACAGTATAGTTTTGAAGGATAGAGCGTATGAAAGATGTACACAGTGAGTACACAACGGATGCATCGCGTTTTCCAATGGATGGCAAGCTTGTTTGTCTGTTTTACATCCTCTTTGCATCCGTTGGTTCAGTGTGACAGGGGCTTAACTTACCAAACTTCCTCTTTCTCCTACAAATGAGTAAGAGCAAATAAGTGAGAAAGATTGTAGTACATTTTCCAAAATACATGGCTTTGAGTTCTTCTTATTCACTTTATTATTATTAGGTTTGCAATTTCAATCAGAGTTGTTTTTCTTTTTCTGATAGGATTCTCATCTTTAAAAATTACATAACTGCAGGTATAAGCACATGATCCTTTCTATGACTGGCTATAGTGGCACAGTGGTTAGAATTCAGAATTGCACAATATGTCTGACAACTTCCAGTAGTTCAATCCTAACTGGCTCTCTGTTGACTCAGCCTTCTATCCTTCTGAGGTTGGTAAAATGAGGAACCAGGTTGTTGGAGGACAATATGCTGACTCTGTAAACCACTTAGAGAGGGCTGTGAAACTTTGTGAAGTGTTACATAAGTGCTATTGCAATGATTAGAATAGGTGTATGTTTCAAATTTAATTTAATCAATTTTCTACTTTATATTTTATTGATGCAAAATTTGCAAACTTCTTCATGAATGGAGAGAATTTGAGATGCAGACAACTCATTTTCAGTGGGTAATTAAATCTGAGACGTCAGCCTCATCTTTATTTTCTAATAATCCATACTCTAAAGAATGAAAAGTAGAGGCAGTGACTTTCCATGGGGAGGAATGAGAAAACAGACTGTTCCTGATAAACAGTGATGGTCACATATACATTCAAAAACCTGGATCGTTGCTCCTTTCTTTAAATTATTAAGTTTAATTAGATAATGAGAGGGATAATTATTGTTCATTTCATTTCCTAATTATTCAGGTGATTAAAATGTTAGCATGTGCAGATCATTTGGAGTATTGCCATTTCTCTTTGCCCCAGTTAAGAAAAGTTAACTTGGGGAGGGGGAGAAGGACATAGCTACAAGCACATTTCTGGTAAAGTGGCAAGTTTGTTTGGAGCCTCACATTGGAACAGTGCAATCATGCACTTTCTGTTAGGGGTTTAGCTGAACAGAAACAACTGTTCAGAGTTTTCCTCTGATGTAAAATAGATGAATGATGTTCTCTTTTGATTAGAGTACTGACTAGTCTGATATTGGTCTTCTGCCCATGCTTGACCATTAAAGCTCAGCTTTCTGTGTGCTGGTTTTCAATCTACAGGTCTTAATTCCATAATAGCTGTACTCATCAAACTTGCCAGGCTGATTCAAGTAATTTATTTTACTGAACATTGGGTGCTGGTGCTGGAACCCTTTCCCTTTGCAGTTAGAGTTGAGAGCAAATGTTTTCATTTTCTCTTTTTTGCAAACATTCCAATTTAGATTTTCCAGAAACATTCCATTGAAGTGGAAACTCCTTGTTCATTTTTCTCTGTGTATCGGGCACATTGTCTTCTCCTGGAAGTAATTTTGGAGGCAGTTTCAGAACAGAGAAGAGACTAGTACATCTATAAGCTACCCAAAAGTATTCCAGAGTGATAGAGTGATGTGGTCATTTTTGAGATGAATTCTTGCCAAGCCTGTTCCCCTGTTGGTGGGGTAATAGTTTGTTTAAAGATTCAGAAGGAGGAGGAATAAATCAATTTCTCTCCTTTAAACACACAGATGCCAAATTAATTCCCTGATTTATTTCTAATGTATAACTAATTGAGAACCACCTTGATGTAGTAGTTAAGACATCAGGCTTAAAATCAGGACACCATGAGAACTTTTAGTTCCATCATAGGCACAAAGCCAACTGGAAGAACTTGGCCCAGCCACTTCATCTAGGAAGGATGCAATGTTAAAATAATTTCTGAGAAACTTTGCCCAAAAATATCCACAGGAACTTGTACAGGCAGACTCCAATAATCATTGACAATTGAACAAAGGAAAAACATGTATTAGCAATTGATTGTATCCAACCTTAAATTTCCTAGTATGAATAAAAAAATTCCCTTCTCTTTAATGTAAGCACAGCCCTAACAACACAAAGAACAGCCTTCAATAAGGTTAGTCTTTACTTTGAAGTTAATAGGGATTTCCCCATTTCTACATTTTTGGATGTGTTGGAGTTACAAGTATCTTGCTGTTTTTATTTGAATTTTTTGATACTTTTCTGCTGTTCCCATGGCTTCCCCCCTCCTAATGTCAAATGTTAAATATATATTTCCACTGTAAAATGTCATAAACATTATACTAACCTTGAAGCAATACTAAAGACTGCCTTTTAAGCCCATGTCCCACTGCACCAACGGATGCAAAGAGGATGTAAAATGTTAAAAAAAGCTTGCTGTCCATTGGAAAATGTGATGCATCCATTGTGTACTCATTGCATATGTGTTTCATACGCTCTATCCGTCAAGCATCCGTCCACTGAGATTTCATCCGCCCAAGAAGTTTTGAGCTGCACAAAACTTTGTGAACGGATGAACTTTCCGCTGTGTACAATGTAAATACGTGATATCCGAGCAACAAATGTTCTATGTCCATTTGTCATCCGTTAAACGTCCGCTGTATCCTCTCTGCATCCTCTGGGCATCCTCGCAACTCACATCCATTGCAGCTGAAAATGGAAAGAGGGAGGAAACAAAAGGTACATGGAACGTCTACACAGCGTTAGTAGCAGGGAAATAGAAAGGATGCGCAGTGAACGATTTGCATCTGATATCATCCACTAGGCTTCCTATGAACATCGTTTAATATCCCTGCTACATACTACCCACGTCCATTCTTTTCCATTCTTTTCCGTTCTGTTTATGCAAATTTTCACCACTTTTTGGAGCGGATGACAACGGATGGAGCCACCCCCAAAATTTTGCTCATCCGCTGTGTCCTTTATTCATACGTTTTGTGTCCATCGGCCAGTGGGACAGGGCCTTTAGCTACTTAGCCAAGTAAAAGGTTTTGCTGATGGCATAATATAAGGATGACAACAATTTGGGATGAGGAACCTTGGTAAATTCTACAATTGGATGATCACTACTATTTCATGCAGTGATGTCTTCCTGTTTGTAACATGATTTTCATATTGCCATCTTGTAATTCCTTACAATTGAATCTTCAGGGGGTTGTAAAAAAAAACCCTCAAGATGGCAGCCATGACTAAGCAAGTGAAGCTCCATGCCTTTTTGTACATGAGCTTCATATATGGTAAATGTAAAAAAGGAGTGGGGTTTCAATCATAGTCACTATTCTGTCACAGTCACTATTTTGACTGTTTTGACTTCTCTCTGAGGAAATCTCCTTACTGTGTATTCTACGTCAGTGGCCCCCAACCTTTTGGGCACCAGGACTGGTTCTGTGGAGAGAGTTTTTTCCACAGGCCAGAGAGGGCATTGTTTTGTATGCTGCCTGCATCCTGATGGATTGGGCTTTGCTTGTTTGCGCTGATCAGTTTCTGGTATGCCACAGACAAATTGGAGGTTGTGGACCCCTGTTCTATATAATCACAATTAAACTCTTTTCCAGAGTTGCCAAGATTAAAGCCTAAAGATTAAAGATTAGCCTTCAGTTGAAGATTAGCCTTCAGTATCTTCAGTCTTTCCCCCTGACATCTTTCCCCTATTATAAGAATATATATTTTCCGTATCATCTAATGGTTAAGTTTTATATTAGAATTTCTTAATTCATTACCTTTACTTGTATTCATATTTTAATTTTGGAAACTACTCTGAGATATTTTACATATGTTTACCACACAGATGTATACAAATTTGTGTAATCATTCATTCCCTCACTCATTTGTTTCTATTTATATGAGAAGTATTACGAAAACTAATGTCATATCGATTGATTTTCTATTAGATTATAGAATAACTTAGAATAACAGAGTTGGAAGGGACATTGGAAATCATCTACCCCACCTGCTGCTTGAACAGGAGAATCTATACCATTTTAGACAAATGGTTGTCTAGTCTCTTTCTGAAAGCCTCCAATGAGGGAGAATTCACAACTTCTGAAGGCAAACTGATTGATTGTTCTTACTGTTAGGAAATTTATCTTTCCTATCAAACATATTGGTTTATGTCAAGTTATTTTAATGTGCTACGTACTTTTAGATGTTCTTTTTTATTGTTCACCATTCAGAGTTAACAGGATTGATCAACAATGTAAACACATTAATAGTAATAGTAATTATTATTTTCTTCACAATTATAATTCATTATAAGTGCTGTTATGGTTATATTATCTTCTTGGCAACAAAACAAAAAAGGAATTTATTTCCTTGCTAAATATTTCTAGTAAAGCAATCATGAATTCTTAATGGAGAGAAAACTCAATGACATCTTAAATCAAATGATTGAGCATCTGTTTAATTATGAAACAGGAGAAAAGGAAGAGGCACACATGTAATGAAGTTGAAAGTACTCAAGTGTTCCCTTTTTCAGAAAAAAATGGAAAGGGCAGATGGTGAAATGTAGTAGAATTCGACATGGAATGACATTCTAGGAGTACCTCTGTGGTATTACTTATAGAGCACTATGAATGTATTGAGTGAAGCTTTCAAAAAGATTATCTTAAAGAGGATGACTGTCTCTAAGAAGGAAGGAGGAGTACCTGTGTGGTGAAAAGGCTGCCATTATTTTCATAAGATTGTGACACTCTCTGGAAATTATCATAACAACATCTGGCATTATGCCTGACTCTCAAACATTCCAGTGAATATGCCTTTGATATTTAAGTATAGAGAACTTTCAGATGACTCAGATAGGACAATATGTCTGTCATCTGGTGCTGACCTTGTCAAGTTGCTAGCATAGCAGTCTGATCTAACCTAGGCTCCTTTTTCTTTCAATAATATAAACAAATCTAACCTAACACAGATCTAAGTCACTCATTGACTTTGTAACAAATGTGGAGTTAATTCCATTGACTTTCTATCAAATGGTTTACTTAGTCTAATGGACCCATGAGAATTCTGTAATGCTTTGGCATAAACAGAATGCCCTCTTGATGTTAATAAATTAAGGAATTGGATAGATTTCCTTTTTTGCCCTGTTAAAGTGAAGGCAACTGTCCTTGACACTATGACGTTAAAGCTTCTACACAGATCCAAAAAGGGTGAACTGCAAAGCATGAAATCTAGCATGTGAATTAACATCAGCTGGAAGATAAACTCTGCAGCAAGGGGAGTTCAGAGAGGTTCTTGACATATCTAGCTGATAGCCTTGTTAAACCAAAAGATAGAAGAAGAGATGGTTTGCTATAATAGACTGCACTTAGGGAGGAAAAAACAAATGCACAGGTACAAAATAGATGATATCTGGCTTAGCAGGAGTAACTGCAGGAGAGTGTTGTGGTCTGCCAGTGGCCAATGGAGCTGGTAGCAGATTCAGACAGTGAGGAGGTTGGGGAGGAACATAGGCCAGTGCTGAAGTCTGGGGAAGGCTTTGACAAGTGCTCTGCATCAGAGGCAGAGATGGAGCCATGGCCATCTGACAGTTAACAGTTGTCTTTGGAGTTAGACATCAGTGGGGCAGAAGAACAGCTGGAGCCTGTTCCCAGCGTATGCATGCACAGGGGCTGCCAGGAGAAGGGAACGGCTAAGGATCGACTCAGGAATAAAGACTCAGGTGGATGGTAAATGGCCCCTCCCATTAGAAATAAATTGGAGTGAAGGAGGAGTGGTGTTTGCAGAAGGCAATTAGTTCAATTCATTAGGATGAAGATCTGTTTCTGAATTTTTGCCAAGTATTGTCTACTACAGAGTGGCTTTTGGAAGATATTGGCCTGGCAGATCTCCAAGCCTGATAAAGGTCTATAGTTGTGAAATATCTTGAAAGACTGTTGGCCAGGACTTTGCTGAAGAGGAATTTACTTTAAACTAAATAAAAGAGTTTTATCAGGATGAGGAGTCAGCTTTGTGCTTTTAGAAAGCCTAGGTCAGAACAGAGAAATCTAAGTATCCCAGTGAACTACCATTAGCTGTCTTCTGGCATTTGAGGGGCTTTCATAGAGAAGAGGGGGTTGACTTATTCAAGAAAAGAAAAGAAGCAATGGGTGGAAGCTCATCAAAAATAGATTCACCCTGAAACAATGAAGAAATTTACTGACAGTGAAAATAAATCAATGGAACAGCCTGCCTCCCAGAGTTGTGATTACTCCATCACTGGAGATATTCAAGAAAAAAAAATCCCAATCATTTTTATGAGATGTATAAGGTCTTGTGCCTTGTGCAGGGGGTTGGACTAGATGTCCTCTAAAGTCCTTTCCATTTTTCTGATTCTATTCTAACCTAAATGGTAACTTAATCCTATTGATTTATCGATTTCCCAGAATACATGAGCATCTGTAGATGAGTGGGCAGCTGCAGGGCTATTTGCATCCCTCTCCCCATTTCAAACAGCCTTCAACCTTAGTTCAAAACCTTCGTCAGTCAAGCAATTCAGAACTCATGAAGTGAGTTCAAATCATCAAGTGATCTGTTTTTTGGGTAGCCATCTATCTGGTAGAAAAGGGACGCGGTGGCTCAAGGCTAAAACACTGAGCTTGTTGATCAGAAAGGTAGGCAGTTCAGTGGTTCAAATCCTAGCACCGCATTATGGAGTGAGCTCCGATTACTTGTCCCAGCTTCTGCCAACCTGGCAGTTCAAAAGCATGTAAAAATGCAAGTAAAAACATGGGGACCACTTTGGTGGGAAGGTAACAGTGTTCTGTGCACCTTTGGCATTTAGTCATACCGGCCACGTAACCACGGAGATGTCTTTGGACAGTGCTGGCTCTTTGGCTTTGTAACAGATATGAGCACTTCCTCCTAGAGCCAGAAACGATTAGCACATGTGTGCGAGGGGAACCTTTATCTTTACTTATCAGGTAAAAGGGTGTGGGATTTTGAGCACCGCTTCAAAATCACCTATTTTAAACATTGTCTTTTAGAATTAATTCTTCCCTTGATAAGCCTGGTAAATAGTTTCCTATCAATTCATGCCATATTGATGCAGTGACATATTTTCTGATCTTTTCAGAGATACATTCCTTGCAAGCCACGTGATATCTGAAGCTGAAAATGGGATGGAATTCAAATGTCCATTACATACTGAAATGATTTTATTACCAATGGAGAAAAGTAAAATATACCTATTTTGTACTTAGCTTTTGACTAAGTACTATATGTATTTAGCTTTTGACTACAAATGGACCTTTTGATTGATAATAGCTGTTCCAGAATAGCTGGAATAAATTGATTTCTATTCAGTTTAAGACAGTTCTGTATTTTTCACAATGCCTTCAGTATACAGGAAAAGAATGACAAGGCTTTGCAATTAGAGATGCTGCTTTGCTGTTTTCTTTTAAGCAAAAAAACCCTCTTTATCTATAACAGCTGTTTCTTAAAGCTTGAAAAAATAAAAACACGAACACATTATGCTATCAAGTACTTATAATAATATACACAACATTATACTTTTATCTCAGGTACAAAGGATTTATATACTTAAGAATACTTGTAAGAACCTCAGCTATGTTAATGGTGTTTTCTTAACAGATTATCTGTACAAATATTGCTTGGAACAGAATTTTTAACTATGGGTGTTCAAAAATTATATTTTTCCTTCAGATTATGTATGTATTAATTATTCATTCACAGAGGAGGGAGGGAGAGAGAAAGAGATGTTTCTTTTCTATAACTTTTTTTTTTCATTTATAATTTGATTGTGGTTTTGGTTTGTTTCCTTTCCTTTCTTGAGTGGGGTACCTTCAAATTTGAATTGACTCTTGGTGGCTGCCTGGATAAGTGTCTGTGGTTTGTTGACAAGATTTTAAAATTGGTTTGTCTTTCCCTTCTTCTTCTCAGAACTGAGAACAAATGACTCAAGGTTACCCAGCTGACTTTGTGCCTAAGGTGGGACCAGAACTCACATGGTCTCCCAGTTTCTAGCTTGGTATCATAACCCTTACTTCAGTGATGGCATTCAAAAACTTTTTTACTACCGGTTCTGTGGGCATGGCTTGGTGGGCATGGCAGGGGAAAGATATTGTAAAATCTCCATTCCCTCCCCACTCCTGAGAGAAGGTTACTCCATTGTCACCCCATTTCAGGGGAAGGATACTGCAAAATTCCATTTCCTACTCACCTTATTAACCTGATTTGCAGCTCTGTTCTCCTGTATAGGGCAACAAAAGAAGACTCAACCAATCAGCTGGGACTAGGGAAACAGAGAATAGACGGGGGTGAGGCCAATCAGAGGTGGTATTTGCAGGTTCTCCGAACTACTCAAAATTTCCACTACTGGTTTTCCAGGACTGTAAGAACATGCTGAATACCACCTCTGCCTTACATCAAACTGGTTCTCTTGTTTCTCTTTAAAGTTGTATTTTTATTGTTTTTGATATTCTGTTTATTTAAAGGCAAAGAAAGATAATACTTCCCCTAACAGACACATACACAGAAGTATGACTGCATCAGAATAATAACAGAATAACAGAGCTGTGAGATATCTTGTAGGTCATCTCGTCCAACCCCCCACCCAAGCAGGATCCTACACAATTTCTGACAGATGGCAGTCCAGTCTCTTCTTGAAAGCTTCTAGTGGTGAAGTGTTTGAGGGGATTTAAGAGCTGACCTGCTGTTACGATGCTGTAATGTTGGGAATGAGTCAGCAAGTGTTTTGGGCTAATATCACTTTAAAAACCTGTAATAAGAAGAGGCCCTATTGGGGTGCATCTCTCTCCCTGTGTGTACTTCCATGCTGTAATTGCTGATCGCTGTTTGTTTAAGGTCTGACTAAAGCACTTGTATACAAGGGTGGAATTCTACCAGTTTACACCTATTCGCTAGAACTGGTTGTTAACATTCTAAGCAATTCAGAGAACCCGCTGTAGGAAGAAATTACTGGCCTAATCCTGTAAGGAAGGCAGGAAGGAAACATTCTGGTGTTGCTTACAGAAACTGCCTCCCTGTTAACCCTTATTACATTCTTGGCAGGACTAGACTCCCTGTCTCAGAAAATTCTCTGGAGTTTTTTTTCCCTTCCTTTGTTGGTACTTTGTGTGGAGTGACCATTCAAAGTTACAGTGGCATGAAAAAAGTGACTTATCACCATTTTTCAAACTTACAACTGTTGTCCCCACAGTCATAAGAGGCCAGGTGAGGAGATGCATGAGTAATATTGAGTTGGCCACATCCAGCCAATAACATGACCAAACCACGTCCACCGAATCACATGACCACCTAAACCACCTAAGCCACACCCACAGAACCAGTTGTTAAAAGATTTGAATCCCACCCCTGCTTGTATATATTTATTCTTTAGATAAAACCCCTTTTTAAATACAAATCTCTGTTTACTGTATTTGCTCCTGGGTTGTCTCACATAGTCACACTGTCCACACTCTGACTTGAAGCTCCCACAACTTCTGAAGGTAAGCTGTTCCATTTGTTGATTGCTCTCACTTTAGAAAATTTCTCCTTATTTCTAGGTTGAATCTCTCCTTGGTCCATTATTCCTTGTTCGGTGCTCTGGAAAATAGATTGATCTCCTCCTCTCTCTGGCAGCCCCTTAAATATTAGAACACTGCTATCATGTCTCCCCTGGTCCTTCTCTTCACTAGACTAGCCAAGCCCAGTTCCTGTAATTGTTCTTCATATGTTTTAGTCTCCAGTCCCCTAACCACCTTTGTTGCTCTTCTCAGTAGTGCTTCTGAAGGTGAATAATATTATATTAATGAGTGGCATTTCCTCTTCTAGTTTAATTACATCAGGAGCAAGCAACCTTTTGATGATCACACATTATACTTTTTAAAATATTATTTCTGGTATCCAGGGTCCACAGGAAATGTCACAATAACACCATGCTGTTATGCATTTGGCCACAACTGATTTGTCAAATTGATTGAGTGGTTTCTAGTTTGAAAGTTTGTTTGTGCACTAAGACTATTCAAAAGCTGAACTGTTTTACAATACTTTTCTTTTCCTCCCAAAATCACTAAAAAAAATTTGCCCTCTTAAATGTAAGTGATTTACCAGAATATTTCTGAAGTATTATCCTGTAGAATTTGGGGATCACAAATGAGATTCAAAGTATGAATGCAACCCTTGGGTTGATAACATATTTCAAAGTCTGTGCTATATAATTCTAATAACAGAAAAAAAAGTTGAAAAGGACCTTGGAGATCTTTTAGTCCAACTCCCTACTCAATTAAGAAAATCTATACCATTTCAGACAAATGATTGTCCAGTCTCTTCTTAAAAACTTCCAGTGTTGGGAGTACCCACAACTTCTGGAACACAAGTCATTCCACTGATTAATTGTTCCAACTGTCAGAAAATAATCTCCTTATTTCTAGATTGCTTCTCTCCTTGATTATTTTCCATCCATTGCTTCTTGTCCTGCCCTTCTGGTGCTTTGGAGAATAGGTTGACCCTCCTTTGTTTGGTTAAGTACTTTGGTTTGTATGCTGAAGCCTCTAATAACAATACAATTGGATAAAGAGATATGTTGAGCTCATGTATTTTTATGCATCCATGGAAGAGTGGGAGGATGAGTCTACTGTTTTTCATCTACTAGGATTCTTCTATTGTGATTTAACCTTTTTAAAAGTACTATTAATCATGTTCTCTAGTTTCTGTATAAGATTGGTGTTTACTGGAATGTAGGTTTCTTTGTTTTCCAATAATCCTTTGGCTTTTTGTATGTATAGTGTTCTGTCAGTGGTAATTGTGATTAGGCCTTTGTTAGTCTGCTGGGGTGATAATAATCTTTTGAGCCTTCTTTAGGTTTTTGAGAGCTGTTTCATCCCCTGCTTTAAGTTCCTTCTCTTGTGTGTTTTTTAGTCTGTGGTAGGATTGTCTGCCTTATGTTTCCTTTGGTCTTTGTGACATGGTTTGGTTTCATATGCTGCTTCTAAGACTGCAAATAATTATACCTGAATACCCATGTATGTCAGGGGTGTCTAACCTTGGATCCTGAAGTGAAATTCTACCATTTCAGCCTTGTTCTATAGAACTTGTAGCTCTGAAGAGCAACTGGCACTGAACTGGTTCACTCTGAAAATCTTTTCTTTGGTTGGGCCCACCTGCCTGCCCAGGTTCTAGGTTGTCCTTTATTCCCTGCTAAAGCAACCTTAGTTGCTTTGCGCAGCACAGCAGAGTGCCACGCGCCAGCAGAAGATAATTATAGCTTGCAGGAAAAGTTGTTTTACAAGTACTGCGCACACAAAGGACGTGTTCACCAAATCGGTTGTTATGCTGGTAGGATCCCACCCCTGCTCGGCCTCTTTAAGACTTGTGGACTTTAACTCCAACATAGCTGGCTGGGGAATTATGGGACTTAACAACCACAAGTCTTAAAGTGGCCAAAGTTGGACACCCCTGGTCTATGTTATAATTGAAAATGTTTCTGTAGGATATTATGTTCTGTTGTGGGTTCTGTGGATGTTGTGGCTGGCTGGATATGTTCACTATTCCTTTGTGTTCAGTGACTTTTTTGTTTCTAAAGGTTAACTTGAATTTTTGTGAAGTTTTTGTTTTTTTCAGAAGAAAATAGAAGTATGGTTTGGATTCTTCTTCTTCCCTTCCAAAAAACCCTCTGGTTCTTCTATTATTAATTCTAACTGAGAATAACATTCAATTACCATCAAACTATTACTACTTTGTTAACAATGTAGAATAGATAAATATTTTTGACATAGCTGTTTAACTTTTATGTTTTAATAAACCTATACCTTCATTTCTTCACATGCAATCATCAATTTCAGTTCTCAAAATTCAACCATTTTCATTCATTGTTCCTGCTCCTTCTCGTTTCACTTTACTCATTATAGTCCTGTTTTTTTATTTGTTAACTTTGTGTGTGTGTGATGTTGTTTTTTACCTTTACTCTTCTGTTCTAAGTCCCAATCTTCCTAATATCACCAGTTATCACTATACAGATCCAGAAATACTGATCTTCATGGCTTTGGTCAATCAAAGCTTTCAAATAATACTTTGTACTGCATGAAGGAAAGTGTAGACCAGTGGTGGGATTCAGCATTTTTTATTACCAGTTCTGGGGGCATGGCTTGGTGGGCATGGCAGGGGAAGGATACTGTAAAATCTCCAGTCAGAGGTGGTATTTGCTGGTTCTCCGAACTACTCAAAATTTCCACTACTAGTTCTCCAGAACTGGTCAGAACCTACTGAATACCACCTCTAGTATAGACCACTGAATATTAAGCATCCTTGTTTGGGTATGTGAACATTCCAAGAACAGGAATCAGATCTGAACAATGATGAATATAAAAATGTGCTATAACTACAACATAAATGAGATGTATTTACAAATTATAAATTTCAGAGTTAAATGAAGCCTAGCACCTAGTTAAATGCACCCTGCAGGGAGCAAACTATCTATATCCTGTTGCTCCATTATGATGATAGAGCATACCAGGTTAAAGAGTTACTGTCATTCAGTTATATTTTCAATATTATCTATGTTAGATATATGCCTGACACATACAGCATTACCTGATAACAATAGCGTTCTGTCTGGAAAAACGCGAGGTAGACCGGGTTCCAACAGCAAATGTATTTATTTCAATAGTTACAGCAAACGGAACGGTTTGGCTCCAGCCGCGGCAGCCTTTATATACGGCTTGCCTGCCGGCTTGTAGCCAATGACATTTACTTGAGTTTGCCGCCTTTTGGCGGTTCTCCTGGATTGGTTCTTTGTGAACCAATCCCATGCAGTCTTTTCTGGCCAATCACATTTGAGACATTTGGAGTAAACCATTTTATACAGAATAAATAGGAGCATACTCAGGCCAATATTGTACAGGTACAACCAAAATCCAGCTTAAACACAAAGCACGCCATGCTAATATATGTAAACCAAGTTCTCTAATATGCAGATAGTCCTCAGTGTATGATCAGAGCTGAAACTGGAATTTCAGTCACAAAGAAATGTAGTTGTTAAACAAGTCATCATATAACTGTAGCTGATTTTACAACCATTTAATACAAGGTATTTGAGCAAATCCAGCTTCCCCTTTTGACTTCGTTTCTCAAAGGCTGGGAAGGTCATACATTATCATAACATGACTGCAAGATGTTGCAACTATTATAAATGTGAGCCTGTTGCCAAATAATCATGTGATTTCAGGTCGGGGTGAGATTCTACTGGTTCTATTCGGTTCTATAGAATCCCGATAGTTAGAAGCAATCTCCCTTTGTTTTTTTTTCACCCTTATTACATTCTTGGCAAACAGCCTAGACTTCCTGTCTTTGGAACTTGTGAGGCTTGGCTTTCTTAAAGGGGAAAGGTTGTTTTAAGATTTTTACACTGTTTTTGGGAAGAAATACTTCCCTGGACAATCAGCACTTTGAAGAAATAATTGAATAATGAAGCAGCTTTAAGTACAGGGAATCAAGATGAATATATTCAATAAGACTTCTTGGTTAGTTAGAAAGATTGACATTCAAACGTGAGTTTAAGCCCCTGTCACACTGCACAACGATGCAAAAGAGATGTAAAATGGACAAAAAAGCTTGCCATCCGTTGGTTAACGCGATGTACTCACTGCCTCCGTTTTACTTCTCTCTATTCTCCAGCATCCATTTATTGACGTTTCATCTGCCAAAAGTTTGAGCCGTGCTCAAAACTTTTGTCGTGGAAAATGTATCCAATCATCCGTTCTGCATCTGCTACGCCATCGCTAGGCATCCGTTCTGATCCATTATGCATCCGCTATATCCCAAGGCATCCGCTGCGCATCCGCGCAACTCGCATCCGTCAGATGCAGGGAGGAAGCGACGGACAACGGATTGCAGAACGGATGCCTACGGATGCAGCACGGAAACAAAGCATGTAAAATGGAAAAAACGTCCGCAAGAGGGGACCTATTCAATATAAAGATGTCTAGAGGATGCCTAGAGATGCCTAGAGGATGCAAAGGAATACCTATATGCCTATAAAAAGGGGGACACACATCTGGATTCCTTTCAGACCAGCAGTCCTGCTGCAGACCTCTGCAGCCTTCATCTGCCTCTTCCTTCTTCCCAGAATCCAGTCATGTCCATGTGGATCGTAACACAGTCCTTTGGCAGCCACCATCCTTCTGCAACAGTGCGAAGCCATCTACAGGCTCTGTGAACTCTACTACGGAAGAAAAAGGGGCGGCCAAGAAGTGTCTGGGTAGAAGATGGTTTGCCAGAAGAGCAGAGGACAGACTGTACAACAAGCTGATGGGAGCTCAGGAACGAAGACACTCGGGCATTCCAAGAACTTCATGAGGATGCTCCAGCCATGTTTGAAACGAAGTTGTGCAGCGCCTAACACCCAGGTTGACCAAGGCAAACACCAACTTCCGCCCAGCCTGAACTCTGGCTCAAGGTGGCACTCACTGCGCCACCTGGCCTCAGGGACACCTACAGGAGCATGCAGTAACGGCTGGAGGTGCCACCAAAACAATCACGCATTGTGGTCAGAGAAGTTGTGCAGGCCATCATCGAAGAATACAAGGAGGATTCCTCCAGTGCCATTCCACTGAAGAAGGATGGAAGAAAGTTGCACGAGCAGTGATATCAGAAGTTGGAACTTCCCCCACACCGTTGGAGCCATAGATGGCAAGCATGTGCCTGCAAAGCCTCCAGCCAAGTCGGGTCCACTTTATATCAATTACAAGGGCTTCTTCAGCATCATCCTCTTCACCATTGTGTCGATGCTGACTACAAGTTCATTGACATCGATGCTTCAGGCAATGGCTCATCTTCAAATGTCCAGGTATACAAGCCAGTCACCTCAAGGAGGAGGTGGAACAACCTCATCGTGGGCTTCCCAGATCCAGAACCCCTGCCACAACGACACACAAGATGTGCCCTACTTCATCATGGGGGATGACGCCTTCTCCCTCACAACCTACCTCATGAAGCCCTACACTTCCAGACTCTGCACCCGTTGAAGAGAAGATCTTCAACTACCAAGGTCGTCCAGGCAAGGCGGGTGGTGAGAAGCCTTTGGCATCCTGGCCAACAGGTTTGCAGGTACTTCTCACCACCATGCAGCATCGCCCAGAGACCATGAGGAGGATATGGAAGCTTGCTGCATCCTGCACAATCTCATGCGCACTGCCTACCCCAGTCTTGCAGAACAGGCTCATGGACTCCAAACAAGGCAATGGGACATGGAGCCTGGGGAATGGAGGCAAGGCGAACCTGATAGACACTGTGATGTGCAGGCCCACAGAGCCTCACGTGAAGGGAAGAAGCAGTGTAACCTCCCGAAACACTGGTGCACTCCCAGACTGGAACAGTGGAATGGCAAAGCAGGATGATAGTGCTTAATGGATGCTTCCTTCAGCTGTTCTCATCAACACTGATGGAGATGGGCCATGTATGTTGGTGGCCCCTACAATGAACAGGCATTAATTAAAGAGTTTGTTTATGTTCAAATGTGGGATCAATGCTTACATTTTATTGATAATAAAGGGCCAAAGGTGTGGCAAGCTGGGAGGGTGACCAATGCGTCCCGCACTTATGCTTGCACTGGAGTTATCTATCCCACAGCTATTACCCCATTACAAAGGTATTCCTGCCCATGCCCACAAGCTATCTTTAACCCATCCACAAGTATGCAAAGGCTTAAACCATTTCTAAAAGTTTCCAGCAAGACTTTATTAAAAAAAAAGAAATGAAGCAAGTGTATGAATCAAAAATACAGACTTTATTAACAAGAAGCTATAAAACAAAAATGAGTCTCGTGGCACTCCTCTTGGTCGCTCAGTCTCAGGGGTGAAGGGTGCAGGTGCTGTGGAGGTGGCCTGGTGCTGGAGTGCTTGTCATCAGCTCCTCCAAAGCAGCAAAGCAGCAGAAGCCCCAGCCCAGAAGCGCGAGCCCCAGTGCTGCAGAATCCCCAGCAGAACCAGAGCTGAAGGGCCAGGGGGCGGGATTGTAGCCCGTTTCCCTCTTGCAAGGGCTGGCAGCAGATGGCTGAGGCTTGCTGTGGCTTCAGCATAGTTGTGGGTTGCTGGCTGGCAGGGAGGCTGGCAGGACACAAGGCTGACAGGAAGGCTGGCAGGGAGGAGGCACCAAGGCTGGCAGGCAGCTGGCAGGCAGGCAGGCACCAAGGTGCGCAAGGCAGGCGGCACCAAGGCTGGCTGGCAGGCATGATCCAAGGCTGGCAGGCAGGCAGGCATGCAAGGCTGGCAGCGCAGACTGGAGCTGGCAGCAGGGGCAGGCAGGCAGGCAGACAGCAAGGCTGGCAGGGAGGCTGGCACAAGCTGACCAGGCAGCCGACAGCAAGGCTGTCAGGGAGCCTGGCAGCAAGGCTGGAGTAAGGCTGGCAGCAAAGGCTTGGCAGGCAGGACAGGCAAGGCAGTCGATATGTCTGGAAGCAGATCTTATCCTCTGAATGGCAAACCTGCTTCTGAGCTGCTTCCGTTATATCCGCGGGGCTGACGCAATGCATCCTCCCCGCATGTGCAATTAACGCTCGGCAATCCGCTAAGTTTTTCCGCTGTGCATCCGCTGTGGCATCCGCTCTGCACTCCACTTCATCCGCTGTGCATCCGTTCTGCATCCGTGTGTACGTTCCGCATACCCAACTTTGCCTGAGCCCCCGGAAGCCCTGCGGATGTGCCATCTGCTCTCATCCTCGTTCATCCCGCTGGGCTTCCATTCCCGCATGCCGCTTCAATCCGCTCTGCGTCCTCCCCGCGTCCGTTCCTTTCCGTTGTTATCTGTCTGGTTAAGCAAATTTTTGCCCCTTCTGAGAGCGGATACACAAGGATGGAACATTTTTCTCGTCCGTTGTGTCCGTTTTGCATCCGTTGGGCAGTGTGACAGGGCCTTTACATACCCTTCTGAGTTTTGGTCTGAAACTGTTTTTTTGGTGAAGGTTAATTCTGTGCTTGGTGAAGTTTAATCCTGTATTTATTGATGGGATAATTTTCCCTATTCAGCTTCAACAAGCAACAGCTTCTGTTGTGATCACTTTTGTGATGAATTATTTGCATGTGTTTGATTTTTTTTTCTTGCCTCATGGTTTCTTTTTTCTATCTGGGGAAGGGGGTCTTCCTTCACTGGCTTTAGTACTATCTGGCAACTGTCTTTTGGGGTATACTTCCAAGAGACAGAATGCAAGCTGGCACTGATTTTTTTTTTTACTGCCTTTCTGGAGGCATGTGACCTTTCCTTAAAATCTGGGTGATTTTCCTTCGGATATCTTGTGAGATAGCAAGACCAGCTGGTATTTCTAAGTGGTGCAAATGGATCTAAGGATTGCTTTTTCCTGGGTCTGCTTTTTCTGGAGAGCTTAAATGACCTCTCTGCTAAAGGGTTTCACTTTATGAACAAGAGTTGGCTGCTTGATAGTTATCACTGCATTTTAACTGTTTTCCTTCCTCAAGGTGCTCTGGCACCTTGCCTGATTTGTAACTCTGGCTTTCAGGTATATTTTTAATCTAATGATTGGTATTTAGGGCAGCTTTTTGCAAGCAAAGAAGCTTTTTGAATTTTTGTACAGGTAATCATTGACTTACAACAGTTCATTTAGTGACCATTCAAAGTTACAATGACACAGAAAAAAAGTGACTTATGACCATTTTTCACACTTATGACCATTGCAGCATCCCCGCTGCCATGAGGCCAGGAGAGGAGAAGCGCCTCAATGACATGAGTGATGTCAAGTTGGCCACGCCCACCCAGTCACATGACCACCAAGCCACACCCACCAACTAAGTCATGCCTACAGAACAGTTGTTTTTTTTTAAAATGAATCCCACCCCTGATCTCTAGGATAGTGCAACAGTTATAACTTTGAAGACCAGTCATAGGTCACTTTTTCCAAGTCTATCTTGTCTGAGTGATCATTACATGAATGATCTTATTTTGAAGACTTCCTACAGAAATTTCCTTGCAAACTAACCTTGCCACTAATATCGAAGTACATGCAGCTTATTGATATATCTCATGAACTGTTTTTAAATAATCTAAATCAGGGCTGTCAAACTCCTGGCCCATGGAATGGATGCATCACATTCTGGCCATACCCATGCCAGCAGTGGGATCCTCCCTGTTCAACTACCAGTTTTTCCCAGACCAGCTGAGGCCTGCAGCGGCAATCAACTGAGTGGATAAAGAAGAGAAAAGTGCAGGGGCAGGTGAGAGGGCTGATCCTGCACTTTTCTTTTCTTTCTCCTCTCAGCTGATTTCAGCTGATCATTGGAGGCTTTTTTTTTATTACCAGTTTGTCCGAACCAGTCTGAACCAGGAGCATACCACCATTGACCCACGCCCAGGTTAGCAAAGGGAGAAAATGTCTCAATGAATCATGTGATGTTGTGAGTTTGATACCCCTGATCTAACTGAATGTGAATTCAATTTTAATGTACAGTAGTTTGTTTCAGCCTAGCCCTCCAATATTTATCTATTTAGGGAGTGTGGCCCCTCAAAGTCAGATGTGATGTTCAGACAAGCTAAAATTTTGCATCACAACAATAAGCTATTATATTTGAAGGTACTGCATTCCCAGTTTTTCAAAGCACAGGATTCAATGAAAAGTCAGCCTTTCATCTTTCATCTTAAAGCCAGTTTATCCATTTTCATTTTTTTATACTCCTTTGTGTTCCTATCATTATCATTATTATAATCAGGTTTCATTTCTAACATATGCTGTAGCTAACTAATGCATGGCGTAAATGCTAAAAACATGCTGCACATTAACCTTAATGACTCCAGTTCTATAGAATTATCAGCTGATCGTATTAGGCAGATGCGGTTCCAAATTCATATCAGTGCAAAGACAACAGGATAACATTATTTTAATTGAGTTTTAATTGATGTTTTATTATGTAATGGAATTATACATGGTACCAATGGCAGCATTATGCTCCTGCTAGACAACTCAAGGATATGTGTTAAATTGCTTTTCCAACATCCCACTGCTACCATTGTTAAAAAAAAAGAAAAAGAAAAGGACATGAAGCCTGGATAAAAGTAGCTATTATAATTCCACATGGACATTTTTTTTCTTTGCCAGCACTTCAGGATAGCATTGATGAAGAGTTGAGTCTGTTCCAAACCAGCTGGGTTTCAGTGTGCAAATATACAACCTAGACAACTCTATTTGACAGATACTTAACCAAAAGCTGACACCCCAGGCCATTTAGAAAGTGGGTTGTGAAAAATTACAATACTAGTGAAATGGCATTTTGAAAATAATATTCTGGCCACAGATGGAGGAGAAAAATATCAAGGCAAGACATTTATTGTAAACCAACTGGTGTTCACTAAAACAGATAAGAAACTGATACATTTGTACAAATCAATGATGCAGCTGTGAGGCTAGTTTGCCTTGACATGTGGTATGCTATATAATTTGTATCAGTCGCACAAATATAATTAGGAGAAGACACTATGCATCACTAAAGTTACCCAACAAATATGAGTAGTTTCAACTGCCCATCAAGCAAACAGTACATCCTATGGACACCATAATAAGCACCAATTGAATAACATTATAACAGAGTTGGAAGGGACCTTGGAAGTCTTCTAATCCAATCTCATGCTCATAGAGGACATCCTATACTGTTCGGTATGGAACTTGGTAGGTTCCAAGTACTTCATTCTGATTGGCCGAAAAGGCCACTTATGGATTGGTTCATGAGGAACCAATCAGGGAAGCTGCCAAACTGCGGGAAGAATTAAATAACTGTCATTGGTCACAAGTCGGCATGCTAGCCGCTATATAAAGGGCTGTCACGGCTTGGGCTATGTTCTGTTTCTTTACCTACTGGTTTGAAATAAAGAGTTGTTTGGAACCAGGTCTCAAGTGCTTCTTTCTGGACGGAACACTGGAGATGAAGGTGGGATCGTCATAGAAGCAGAGACCGAAGCACATAGTGATCTGAACCAAGCGAAAAGAGATGGCTGGTAACAACGCACCACCCGCACCCTTCAATCCAGATGTAGAGGATTGGAATCATATATAGATCAACTTTCTTATGTTTCTAGAAAGCAAACAAGAAGGAAGAAATCTAGTCAAAGGAAGCAGGGCTGTCTTCCCTGACACACTGCAGACCGGCCATGTTCAAAATTTCTGGCGAAAACCCAGAGATGTCACGCAGAATGAAACCTGGGTCTACTGAACCTGAAATGCTCAACACACTACGCACTGATGGTCTCCAATCTAATTAAAGGCATGCATTTTACAAAAGGAGCCAGAAGGAGGATGAAACCATAGAGACTTTGTGGCAGCCTTGAGACACATTGGAGGGAGCATGTAGTTTCAAACATGATGAGGTATGAGAGACCCGCATAGTCCTTCGGCCTGAAAGAGACTCTACCCTCCAGAGCAAACTACTCAAGCATGGGGGCGCGATACAAATCGTGGCCGGCACATTGTGAGGCAACTGCTGCCAAAGCAGCGAAAAAGTCAGCAGCCACCTTGACAGCAAATGAACGCAGTTCCAGACCTGCCAACCCAAACCAGGGAGAAGAAGGCAGTGGGAAGAAAGAAACAGCCCACAGCGACAACCCACCATGAGGAACGTCGAAACCCAGAGTGACACCAAAGATGAGACGAAGATGTCCATAGACTCTATTCAGTTAAAAAATGGTGTGAAAAGAGGAAAATCAGCGGGAATTTCAATGTGCGGGCTGCGGAGGCAATCACCTGCGGTCTGAAATGCAGGTTCCTCAACGGCAATATGCCGGGCTTGTAAAAAAGGGGGCATATCGAAAGGGTCCTGCCTACAAGAAAAAGAGCTATAAGTCCAAAAGACGTGGCAGCACACCCACCCCCGACACGATGACAGACAACCTGGCAACCAATGGAACCACAATAAAAGAAACAGTGACAGAGAAGAAACGCATCAGACAGTCACCATCAATAATGCCAGAGTGGAAAGCAGAAAGAAGGTTTGGATAGAGGTGAGCATCGAGGGGAGACCCTGCGAGATGGAGGTTGACTCAGGGTAGTCCTATCGATGGTATCCTGGAATACCATCGCGGCGCCTAATTCGAACATCAAGCAGAAAGAACTAACTAACAAAAACTTGTACTAAAAGACTATCAGGGAAATTGAATCTCAGTAGTTGGCCTTGGACATTAATTTAGTTGAATTTAACAACATGCCGAAGTCTTGCCTCTGGCTATCATCGACCATGATCGCCGTAGTCTGCTAGAATTGAATGGTTCGCACCTCTGGGAATCGGATGACAGGGATCAACCGCATCGTTCCTACAACACTTCACGAATTCCAAGATGTATTCGACGGGACTCTAGGCAAGTACCAGGGCGACCCCAAATTTCATTTAGCCTAGACCCCCCCCAATTTAAACGGGCCATGTTAAAGGCAGACGCGTTCCATTCGCGCTTAAACAAAAAATTGATGAACAGTTGAAATAAGTTGATAGCCGCAAGGGATTTAAACCAATTTGCAACCAAGTGCGAAACCCTATCACACATCCACAGCGCGGTGAAGCCAGATGGGTCACAGTGCGCATCTGTGGGGACTATAAGGCAACCCTGAACCACGCGCTCCAACAAAGCGCATCACCCAGTGCCAACTAGTGGAACATTTATTGCACTCGCTAGGGGAGGAAAAATATTCGCAAAACTCGACCTAGCACAAGCTTATCAGCAACTACCCGTTGATCCAATAACAGCAGAGGCACAAACGATAGTAAGCATAAGAGGGGCATTCAAATGTAACCGCCTCCAATTTGCGTTAGCGTTGCCACAGGCATTTTCCAAAGCCACATGGAATGCCTACTAAATGGAATCAAAGATGTCATCCCAGCTTCAACGATGGTACTGGTCTCAGCAAAAAACGGCCAGCCCAGCTAGAGATAAGGTTAAAAGAAGCCTTAACTCGCTTTAGAAAATCAGGCTAAAAGTTAAGAAGGAAAAATGTGAACTGGCCACTAACCAGTCAAATTTTTGGGCTATTTTAATCGATGAGCAAAGCATTCCACCAACCGAAAAGAAGGTGAAGGCTATCAAAGACTCTCCCCAGACCAAAAAACAAAACTTAACTCCAGGTGTTCTAGGCCTCATAATTTTTTACAATCGTGTTTCTACCTCATAAGGTGACAACAGAAGAACCCCTACATTCGACTGCTAGATAAAAGAAACCGCTTGGAAGGGGCCTTTGGGAACAGAGACCCTTCCAAGGTATTAGGAACTATTAACATCAGACACCAATTCTATCCAGTTTTTGCAACACCCTGAGCTCTGAGGTCAACTCTGCAATGCTTCAGCCTTTTTGGGTCAGCACCATCCTGAGGTCACCAGCTTCAGATGGCAGAGAGGCACCGGTCACCTTTAAAACTGCAAAGACACTCCAAGTGGAAACGCAATTACAGCCAACTGAAATCACAAAGCGCCTGGCAATGCATTGCCGGGGTCAAACGATGTCCATGAGTACCTTTACAGTAGAACCCTTTTCCTATCATAACCAACCCAGAAGCCTCTCCTTGTAATCCTATAGGGGAAACAAGCAACCCGACATTCTGTCTGCCTAGAATGATGGGTGGTGCTGAAAATTCCTCGCTTGGCCTAACTCCTAAGCTACTCCACAGACCTGGCAAGCCAGCTCGCACCATAGACGTCTGAGCCATTCTCCATTGCCCATTAGCAAGAAGACAACCCTGCTCCAACATACCTCCACAATTCCATACTGTGACGACCTGCCAGAGCTACTGGCTGACTTGCAGCGACATTGCGAAGAGCCTCAGCAAAGACTGCTCTGACAAGCGTAAATACTCGAACTGGGTAAGGTAAAGGCCTTGGCTGGAGGAAAATAAGAAAATGAGACTTTTAATCTTTCCGTACCAGACAGACCGAGCTGTTTATTGAAAAGGGTGTGCATCTTATGGGATGAAGGTGTAATCCAAGCAGCCTACAAGAAACCGTCTAGGGCATGTTGCATAGGGTCACACGGGCATAGTTAAGATGAAAGCCCTGGCCAGGAGTTATGGTCTGATGGCCAGGGCTGGCCAAAGCATGAATGCTGGGTTGCAAACATGCCGCATACCTGCAAAAGCGAGGCCCCTACCCGCTCCCACAGGCACCAATACGGAGCTGGGAAACTCCCGGGGGTCCATGGTCTAAGGGTGGCACATTGACTTCGCTGGGCCAACAAAGGGGAACACCTTTTTGAAATTGTGTCGATGCATATTCGAACTGGTTGGAAGTCATCCTCATGGTTTCCACCACACGACCGAGGCTATCAAATGAAATAACTTGAAAGTCTGTTTGCGACAGCATGGGCTACCCAGATGTCTTGTTTTGACACAGGCCTAGTTTAAGTACCGCGCTTGGCAGTTCGAACAATACCTGGCTGCCCAGGGTATCCGTGCATGGCCCTTAAAACTGAAAACCAGCCATTCCGGCTGGAATGGCAGAGCCGAATGCATGTAGGTATACTAAGTGAGGGCCTAGTAGAGAATGGACAAGTGAGGACGTGCAAGAGACAACCTCAAATGACTCCTCACCTTGCAACAATATTACCCTAGTAAATTTCAAATAATAAGCCTCAGCTGAAACTGTAATGGGTAGGAAACTAACAGTCTACCTGGACAGAATACATCCCACTTACACATAGGACAAGCCCCTCAACTCGTCGCACGCAAATAGATACTCAAAATCGGCAACGCTAGTCTAATGCAAGAACCTTACCGGGGACTCTTTAAATGGTACAGAGCACCATCACATGCAAGTCACAGGCCCCGAGTCTACTGACTACGCTAATGAATGGGGAGGGAATGGGAACGGCACATAGACCAGCTTATTCCCGCAATCCCAAAAAAAAAACAAAAACGCGCGCGCAGCAACCGAAAATAATAAATTTCGCAACGAAAAAACAACCAAGGATGGGGGGGACTACAAATAAATATAAAAAGAAGAGACGAACACGCCATAACAAGACAAGCAAACCTGCAAAATGACAATCTACACAACCAAAAAAAGATCACTCATGGTTTAGATGAACGCTCAAGAAAGAAGTCCGGGAGCAGGAGAGCGAAAGTGAAGGCTTCCTGGAAAGTGGGCAGCCAGGGCCAGCTCAACCTATACCTGGGCCAAACGCAAAGGGAGCGGCGAAGCCAATCTCAACGCCCGAGAGACCTCAGCGCGGAGCTGCATGGCTGACTGCACCGCCTTCCAAGAGGTTCCATGGAAAAGGTCGATGAGAAGCAGCGATCACCGTCCGAACCATCTTGAAGTACCAAAAAGATGAGCCATGCAGTCAAACTAGCACAGAGGAAATCCCCACCTACCTGCACGACTATGTCACACATCACGTTGGACTGACTAAAGGGGGAGGGGTGTTCTGTATGGAACTTGTAGGTTCCAAGTACTTATCTGAATTGGCCGAAAAGCCACTTATGGATTGTGGTTTGCTAAGGAGAACGCATCTGGGAAAGCCGCCAACGGCAGGAAGAGATTAAAATAACTGTCATTGTCCATAAGTCCGGCAGGCTACTCGCTATATAAAGGGCTGCAGAGGCTTGGGCTTATGTTCCAATTTCTTTAACTAGTGGTTGAAATAAAGAGTTGTTGTTTGGAACGCCGGTCTCACGCACTTCTTTCGTGGACAGAACATTACACATTCAGATAAATGTCTATTCAGTATCTCTTCTTTAAAAAGCCACAAGTGATGGGTAACCCATAACTCTGAGAAGCAAGCTGTCCACTGGTTCATTGTTCTCACTGTTAAGAAATTTCTCTTACTAGTCTGGGTTGCTTTCTCCCGTTCGGTTCAGTTGCCATAACATTGTTTCTTGTCTTGCTTCTGGACTTTGGAAAAGAGAATTGATCCGCATATCTTGCTTGAAGTGGGAATAGGTTTTAGAAAGGTTTAAAATGACTGATGCTAATATACGTAAAGCAAAAAAGGGAAGGAAAGATCATCTTGTATTTAGAGTTCATTATAGATAAATTTGAACTTGGTTTTGTTGGAATTGTGGTTGAGTTGTGTTTGTAGAGTCAAAACAGATTGCTATAAACAATTATTGCTGTTATACAATATGAAATCAATGGTAGAAAAAAATAGGTTCTACATTATAGCTAAAAACAAAATGCACAATACACAGTAATAATGCCTTGCTGCAATAGTAGTCAGTGAAAAGGGATCTTGGAGTCTATGTGGACAACGCATCTTAAATAGAGCAGGGCACTGTGCCAGTACTGTCCAATAAAAGTCAACACAGTTCCTAGGTTTGCTAAAGGCTAAGGTCACATTGCCTGAGCGGATGCAAATACATGTAATAAGCGACACAGAACGGAACACGGCAATGAGGCATCCAGGGGCGGGCTCATCCGTTCTATCCGCTGCTGCAAAGGAGCAAATCATAGAAAATCTGGCATAAACGAGATTGGACGACGGGGATAGCCGACTGTGAGAGCAGATGTAAAACGGATCTAGCATCATGGAAGCCGAGTGGATTGAAAGCGGATGGAAGCGGAGGGCTGTCGCAGGGCTTTCGGGGAGCATAGCAAAAGTGGACGTGTTACGAAAGAGCGATGCGTAGGATGAAAGTGGATCGTAGCGGATGCAGAGTGGATGCAGGCGGATGCAGAAGCGGATGCTAGAGTGTGATGCGTAGGCGGAATGGGACGCGGATGTGTAGCAGATGCAGAGTGGATGCGTAGCGTTCACTTGCGCATGTGGGAGAGGATGCACTGCGTCAGCCCCACGGAGATATAAAAGGAGGCAGCTTTGCACGAGGCAGCATTAGAGGAAAGACCTGCTGCCTAGACAATCCTTCGAGAGAACACCATGGGGAAGAGAGAGCCTGTGCCATCTTCTTCCAGCCCTGGCAAGAGAGGATAGATCGCAACGGCATGCCACCCTGGTATGACATCTGCTGCTGCTGCTGGCTGCTTCTTCTGCTGCCTGGTACTGCTGGTGCTTCTCCTGCTGCTGCTGCTGGTGCTTCTTGCTGGCTGCTGCTGCTTTCCTGCTTCTGAAAGCATAGATGAGATACTGCTCAGATAAGCATAAATGAGAATTCTAATAAATCAACATTTGCGATATATAAATCAATGGCATTTTTTAAACTTTCAAGCTTTCTCCATTGTCATTTTTTCAATCCATTTTTAATGGTGCAATTTCGAAGTACAGATTTGTGGTTTATTCAGTGACAGGGACTAAGATCTAGTCAGCTCAAGAAAAAGAGGTGTATTAGCAGGTTTGACTGGCTTCTGCCGAGAACAGCAGTGGAAATTTTGAGAGTTCAGAGAACCCAGCAAATACTTACCGTCGACTAGAGATTTATAGTATCGCTTCCCCTGCCAATCCTATCAAGTCCACACCACAGAACTGGTAGTAAAAAAAAATTGAATCCCACCAATGGACTTGAACAACCTCCACAAACTGGTTCTTCCAGTGCAATTAAATACAAGATTCTAAAATGTTTTTGGGATTTCCTACACAAATTAAAGGCTAGGTCACACTGGTCGACGGAGCAAAACGTATGCAAAAAGGAACATAGCGGATGAGCAAAATTTCGGGGGTGGCTCCATCCGTTGTTATCCACTCTCAAAAGTGCCCCAAATTTGGATAAACAGAGCGGAACAACACGGAAAGAACGGACGGGGGTAGTTCGTAGTGAGGATGGTAAGCGGATGTTGTAGGATAAGCCCTAGTGGATGGAAGCGAATTGGAAGTGGATGACACCAACCAAAGGCTTCCGGGGAGAATACGAAGCAGATGCATAGTGGAAGGAGCAGATGCATCAGCGAATGATGCCAGAATGCATACGGATGCCTATTAGGATGCATAGCGGATGCATAGCGAGCAGCTTCAACTGCGCATGTGGGGAAGATGAATTGCATCAGCTCCGCGGATATTAAAAGGATGCAGCTCGCAAGCAGTCACCATTCAGAGGAAAGACCTGCTGCCAGAGACATCTTGAAGAACACCATGGTTCGACAGTCCAGGGAAGAAAGAGAAAGCCTGTGCCTACTCCTCCAGCCTGGCAAGAAGGACAGAACCACCATCCCACCCCTGGTGCTTGACTCTGAAGCTGCTGGTGCTTCTGCTGCTGTGCTGCCTGTGTTTGCTGCTGCGTGCTGCTAGTGGCTGCTCTCGCTGGTGCTGCTGGTGCTGCTGGTGCTGCTGGTGCTTCTCCTGCTGCTGGTGGTGGTAGTGGTGGTGGTGCTGGTGCTGCTATGTGGTGGACCAACCCTGCTGCTGAGGACCTGAAGCCCTGCCAGAAGGGAGGAAGAGGAAGGCAAGGAGAAGGGAGAAAGGAAACGAGTACTCATTTCAGAGGACCATGAGGAGGAGGTGCTGGAATGGCTGAGGGAGAACGAGTACCTATGGAGAAAGCGCACAGGCGCTATTGCGACACCTAAAGAGGAAGCAGGCACATAGAGAGACAAGGCAGAGAGCCTGGGCTACACCTTCAGATGCTCTTCGGATGGTGAAAGCACATGCACACTGGTATAGCAACCTCAAGAAATTGGCCAGGCCGCTGTCAAAACTCAGGACTGGGAGATTGTACAGCTTGGCCAAGTGCAGCTTCCTGGACGGTGAGGTCAGCCACCGAGGAGCAGCCCCTCTGTCAATCCTCTCCTCAGACAGCCACAGAGAGCACTCCTCTTCAGCCAGAGAACGGCTACGTGTCCAGGCAGGTGTCTTTGGAGGGCCCATGGCAGAGACCCCCCCGACAGCTGCACTCCCCATGCCAGAGGACGTGGAGGATCCCTGTTTGCAAAATGGACAAGAAGAAAGCAAGCAGCGAGAGACACAACCAACACCCACCCCGCAGCTCCACCTCACAGAAAGAAGGCAGAGAGGCAGACATGGAGAGCCATAGCCACACTGTCCTGATGGAGATCAGGGACACAATCATGACCAGCACAGATCTTCCTCCTCAGCTGGTCCAGCAGCGATATACTATCCTTGAAACCACAAGCCTTCATCACGTCGTGAGGCATGACCCTCATGACCTGCCCAGGCCAGTACAGGTGATGTAGGAGAAAATCACAGCACTGCTGCACCACCCTCCAGCCAGCTGACCTGCTCCGACCAGTCCAGGGCTGCTTCTCCCCCCAGGTGAGTCACAGCCCTTCCACGGCTTTCAACAGTCCTCACCACAAGGCTACGAGTACAGGAGTTCCACAGCAGAGGCAGCCCCTTCCCAGTCCAGGCCAAGTACATTGCATGCCACAGATGCTCACCTCACCCAGCTGCAGACAACAGCCCCATTACACTCCTCCTTCCTCCCCACATAGCCAAGCCCTCAACAGAAAAATCTGTCTTCAGTACTGTGCGTGACATCCCAGGTTCTTGAGAAGGGCCTCTCAACCTCACGGGACCTGGAGTCAGAGTATTTGTGAAGCTTCCTGAAACACACCATCCCCCTGTTGTATCTCGGGCCAGGCACCAATGGCGCCTCAGACCAGCACTCCAGCCAGCGCCACGATCCCCACAGAGTTCCTGGCCGCTCGACAGCTGAGACCATGGACATCGATGCCTGCAGAGTGATCTGAAATAGTGCCAGAGACTGAGTTGTTACCGTCTTCACCTTATCTTTGCTTAAAGACACTTTACTTGGTTCATTTTGCTTTTTTAATAAGTCATACAGTTTAACTTAAGACAGTTGTTAATAAAGTTATCTTTGCTTACACACTTGGTTTCATTTTTTTACTTAATAAAGTGTTGGTGAAAACTTTGGAAAAAAAGGGTTAAGCATTGGCATGCTTGTGGGATAGGTAAGAATAGTTGTGGGATGGGTAAGGATAGCTGTGGGATTGGTAAGGAATAGCAGTCGGATGGTAAGGATAGTAGGGGAAGGTAGTTGTGGGATGGGGAAGGATAGTTGTGGGATGGGAAGGGATAGGTGTGGGTAAGGATGCTGGGGATGGAAAGAATAGCTGTGGATGGGTAAGGATAGTTGTGAGATGGGTAAGGATAGCTGTGGGATAGATAAACCTCCAGTGCAAACCTAGTGAGACTGTATGGTCCACCCTCACAATTGCACACATATGGCCTTTATTACAATAACAATTTATTCATGTGATCAACACAATTTCAAATAAACAAGCTCTTTATTAATGCATCCCCACACCCATCTTGCCTGGACAGCCTGTAGTTGAAAGATCCTCTCTTCACGGGTGAGTATCTGAAATTAGGGTGGCTCATGATGTAGGTTCTGAGGGAGAAGCGTCATCCCACGGAAGTAGGGCACATCTTGTGTGTCATTGGGTGGGGTTGGATCTTGAAAACCAATGATGAGTTTGCGTTCTAGTCATCCTTGAGGTCACGGTGTTTGTATACTGGCTATCTAAAGTAGACCCATTGCCTGAAACATCGATGTACATGAACTTGTCAGTGAGCATCAAACATGGCAAGAGGATGATATGAAAAGCCTTGTAGTTGTGATAAGAGGACTGATTGGCTGGAGCTTTGCAAGGTCACGTGCTTCCCAATCTATGCTCCAATGCGTGTGGGGAAAGTTCCACCTCTGATACCACTGTCTGCAACTTTCCTCAGCCTTCTTCAGTGGTGGGCACTGGAGGGCTCCTCCAGGTATTCTTCGATGATGGCCCTGTACCTTCCTTAACCACTTTGCTGAGCTGTGTTGGCACCTCCCGGGCATACAGCATGTTTCTGTATGTGGTTTAGAGGCCAGGTGCAAAAGGAGTCGTGCACCTTCAGTCTAGGGTCAGGCTGGAGTGTAAGTTGGTGCTTGGCTGGTCAACCAGGGTCTCAAACACTCCACAACTTCATCAAACATGGCTGTGGCATCCTCATGAAGTGCTGGAATGCACGAGTGTCTTTCATTCCTCAGCTTCATCATTAGCTTGTCATAGAGTCCAAAACTCACTCTTCTCCGATCCATCATCGGACCATGACTATCGAACGTTTCTTCTTCTCCTTGATAGAAAAAGGTGAAACATCGAAAGGGCTTGGTTCTGGTGTTGAATGATGCAGGTACCCATAATAGGAGTGTGTGATGATCCATGGTGGAATCAATGGATGATTGTGGAAGAGCAAGACCAGGGTGAAGAGGTCTGTATGTACACCACGCTGCTGGCCTCATATGAGATGCAGGTGATTTCTCCCCCTTTTTTTAGGGAAATATCAGTTTTGCCTCTAGGTGTCCTTCCACATAGTCTTGCATGACTCCAGACATCCTAAATATCCGAGATACGTTTCCCATATACAAACTTTTTTCCGTTTATAGATGCTTTATATATGCAAGATGCATCCCGCTTAGATCCTCATCTATTTCCATGCTACTAACGCTGTGTGGAGTTCCATGTACCTTCGCTTCCTCCTCTTTCCGCTTTCAGCTGCAGCGGATTGAGTTCAGGGGATGTCCAGAGGATGCCGAGTGGATACTAGCGGACGTGTAACAGATGACAACGGACGTGAACGTTTGTTGCCGTATGTGTCACGATTACATTGTAACGCGCGCGAAAGTTCATCCACTCAAAAAGTTTTGTGCAGCTCAAACTTTTGATGGAGAAATAGCAGTAACGGATGTTGGACGGATGAACGTATGAAACACGGACGCAGTGAGTACACAACGATGCATGCGCGTTTCCAACGGATGGCAAGCTTTTTTGTCCATTTTACATCCTCTTTGCATCCGTTGGTGCAGTGGGACATGGGCTAAAGGGAATTAACTCAACGTGTACATATGCATGCTTTTGAGTCAACAAAAGTTGTTGGCTCCAAACAACTTCCTAGACAAACTCCTATTCTTTTCTTGGCAAGAGTCTGAAAGTGTTTTGCCATTGCCTTCTTCCTAGGACTGAAAGAGTGTTCCATTCCATGCCTAAATCAGGACTAGAAATGGTTTCTAGGCTGATGCTTTAATCACTACACTGAATTAGCAAACCAACATATCCAAGGTATGGTGGGAAAGCTAATTAAAAAGGTTGATCTATTTCAACACTGTAAGCTCAAACATCAGGTAAGGAAAACTAGGACAAATCTTATTTGTGGCTTGGTATCTGTCCCAAATCAGAAAAGTAAATGAACTGAATCAACCAAGTGGTGAAAACATAGCCTCTGCTCTGCCAAATTATGTTTGCTGTGGAATCTCAGCAGGGCTACTTCCTAAATTAAACTGCAAGTGTACTGAATTCACAAGAAAAACAAATCAATATACCACTGCTTATAAGGACTATAGTTTTGGGGTAAGTCAACAAATCTCCTATTAATTAACCAGTGATTAAAGTCAGCTTGTGAAAATTAATCACAACCTGGAAAAAGTCATTTGTCCGTGTGTGCTCATTATGATGGTGTTTGCCCTTCAGGCGAGAAAGCAGCAAGTAAATGCCACAAAGCGAACAGATTAAAGTATAGCTACACTGATCTATTTGCCAATGATTCCAGCTTGTTTTTCCCCTATCTATGGCCTTTGACATGTGCCTGTGTTAAGCCAATGATATGAAGTAAATAAACTTTCTTCGCAAATCCAGAAGACTGCCATCTTAATCCATCATGGACAACCTTGGTAGCTTCAAGAAAGGAATCACACAATTCAACCAAGATCAAAGGTATGACATTGTCAAAGTCAGGATATCCGACCAACATCAAACAAACCTTCATTTATTGTAGAGCATTTTGGACAATGTTTGTGCCAGAGGTGGTATTCAGCAGGTTCTGACCAGTTCTGGAGAACCAGTAAGGGAACTTTTGAGTAGTTCAGAGAACCTGCAAATACCACTTCTGACTGGCCCCACCCCCATCTATTCTCTGCCTCCCGAGTCCCAGCTGATTGGCAGGGTCTTCTTTTGTTGCCCTGCACAGGAGAACGGAGTTGGAAAGCAGGTTAGTGGGGTGGGGAGGGAATGGGATTTTGCAGTAACCTTCCCCTGCTATGCCCACCAAGCCATTCCCATAGAAACAATGGTAAATTTTTTTGAATCCCACCACAGGTTTGTGTGTAGGTTTGAAGTAATAAAATCTAATAGTAACTGACTAAGATTTACTCATGTAATGTTCACCTATTTGATTCAATTCAGTGTCATGAATGAGACATAAATTAAAGATTACACATCCTTTGCCCCACCCCAACATTGGGTTTGTTTTACCTGGCACAATTTGAGCCAATGATCAGGGGGAAAGAGAAAACTGGAGTTCAGTATTTAGTGTATTTCAGTGTAGAAATATTCAGTAACCTGCCCTTATGTTATAAAAACACATATATACACATCAGAATTTCCTGATATTTCATAACTTGTTCCCAATTTATTGAAGACACATGCAGTTTAGATTCACATCTCAGAATAAGTAGTGGGCAGTACTTAATTTGGCAAATTTTCCAGCTCTGGCAGTGTTTTTTAAATCTGCTAAAGATTAACATTTTAATTTCAGACTTTTGCCCAGATAGTCTTCTCAACAGGTTGAGCAGATTTCCATCAGCAAGGGATTCAAATCTTTTTACTACAGGTTCTGTAGGTGTGGCTTGGTGGGCGTGGCAGGGGAAGGATACTACAAAATCTCCATTCCCTTCCCACTCTTGGGGGAAGGTTATTGCAAAATCCCATTTCCTCCCCATCCCACTAACCTGCTTTCCAGCTCCATTCTACCTGTGCAAGGCAATAAAAGAAGACCCAGCCAATCAGCTGGGACTTGGGAGGCAGAGAATAGATGGGGGTGGAGCCAGTCAGAGGTGATTTGCCAGTTCTCCAAACTACTCAAATTTCTGCTCCTGCTTCTCCAGAACTGGATAGAACATGCTGAAATACCCCTCTGATTTCCATGTTGCTTTTCCTTGTTCCAATAATAGGACCTCTTGCAACATTATTCAGAACAGTTAAAAATCCAAACTGAAGTAGCTAAACTGAAAGATTTGTGGTCTGTTTCTTCAACTTCTGGTAAGTGTCAAAGTAGGTGTTAGCTAACTGCTGATCCCAACAACATTAGATTATATTCAAGCAAATGCATTGGCAAAATGATTAAAATAACTCTGACTAAAGCAAGTTCATGGCTTATAAAAGCTTTTAATAGTTTGTTAAGGCCCGGTCCCACTGCACTCATGGATGCAAAGAGGATGTAAAACATTACAAAAAGCTTGCCATCCGTTGGAAAACGCTATGCATCCGATTTGGAACCTAGATAGCTCATGTTGAATGAGCGCAAATCATACCTCATCGATAACCTTTATTACACAGAAGCTATCCTGTAAGTCCTCCATCATGAGAACAGAGTTTATCATACTGCACAAGAAGTGTTTTTGATAAAAAACATGCAACACAATGAGAAACCTAAGTGTAACAAGGAATGTGCATATTAATAAGCCGAGCCGGAGTACGATATCAACGGCTGACGAAGAACATATATTGGGCGCAAGCAAACATGTCTGATGTCCGTTATCGATCGTGTAGAACGTCGCTGTATTTCCCTTCTGCATCCTCGGCCGATCCCCTCAACTCTACATCCGTCTGCAGCTGAAAACAGAAAGAGGGAGGAAACAAAAAGTACACGGAACGTGCTATCACAGCGATTAGTAGCATGGAAAATAGAAAGAGTAAGCGATATGCCATCTCATATATATAAAGTATTTCAAAACAGACAAAAACATTATCGTGCGATGCGTGCGTGATGCCTACTCAGGATGCTCTGTTCCAATGTGGACCAGCATGAGACACAGATCTCTTCTGCTGGTCTTCATTGGGTGTTGTCCTCCCATTGACGTCTCCATACAACACAACTGTGGTCCTGGCCCTCCAGCGAGGCCCTGCCTCTCTGGCCCTGCATATCCTTCTCAGCTGGCCAGCGACTGTGGTAGGGTGGTGGGGTGGTGTGTGTGGCCTCTGGTGGCTGTTGCTTCTTCCTCCATTTTGGTCTAGCTGGTCTGAGCAGCCGATGCCTCCACGAATCCTCTAGAGTCTCGCCAGCATCGGAGTGCAAGCTGCGGGGGTGTTCTCTGCCTTGGCGGCCCTCTGAAGACACCTGCCTGGACAGCTAGATGGCCCTGGCGGAGGAGCTGCGCTTGGCTGCTGCAGGATGGGCGGTCTTATTCGCAGGGTTCACCCTCAAACGTCATTGGCGTGAGTGTCATGAGGTGAGGGTCTCTGCATTTGCCAGGGCGCTGCTCCTCGTGGTGATCTTGACTAGAAACTGGCAAGCTTGGCCAGGACCATCTACGTCAGTGGGTTGTGCAGGCTTGCCTGATCCTTAGGTGTCAGCTGCCATATACCACAGGTGTTATGTGGTACCATCCAAGGAGTACCACTTCGTGCAGTGTACCCCCAGGCTCGTCTTGCCTTGTGCTCGTGCCGAAGCTGCCGATCTCTTCTTTGGTGTCCCTCCAGAATACACGTTGCTGGGCCCTTTCTCCAGAGTAGCTCGGTTCTTCCGATCCCCCCACCTCAGCCAATTCTCTGCAAGCCACCGTCATTCTCTCATGCTCCTCGGGCTATAGCAGTGTTACTTGCTTCCTACTTCGTCGCCTTCTCCTTCCTTGCCTCTTCTCCCTCTGGCAGGGGTTCAGCAGGCGCTTCAGGGGCTTGAGCAGCAGGGCCTCAGGGCTGAGAGCAGCAGGGCCTTCAGCAGCAGGCTTTGAAGGGGTTTGGGCTGGTCAACCACAGCAGCAGCAGCAGCCAGCAGGTTCAGCAGCAGTTCTCAGGGGTGGGATGCTGCGTTCGTGCCACTTCTTCTACCTTGCCAGGGCTTGAAAAAGAGGCACGGCTCTCTTCTTGCCTGACTGACAAACCACGGTGTTCCAACAAGATGTCTTTCCCTCTATGCTGACTGCATGCATGCTGCATCCTTTATATCTGCGGAGCTGATGCAATTCATATCCCACATGCGCAGTGAAGCTTTGCATCTGATATACATCTGCGCGGCATCCCCTTTGTTTCCTATAGGCGTCCGTGATGCCTCTGTTTCATCCGCTATGCATCCGCCCCTTCCACTATGCGTCCGCTTCGAAATCTCCCTCGGAAGCCCCTTCGGAGGTGTGCATCCGCTTCCATCCGCTTCATCCGCTAGGCTTCCTATGAACATCTGCTTAACATCCCTGCTACAAACTACCCACATCCCTTCTTTTCCGTTCTTTCCGTTCTTTTCCATTCTTTTCCATTCTGTTTATGCAAATTTTCACCACTTTTTGGAGTGGATGACAACGGATGGCAGCCACCCCTGAAATTTTGCTCATCCGCTGTGTCCTTTATGCATACGTTTTGCGTTCGTCGGCCAGTGGGACCAGGCCTTTAGCTGGTGCAGAGCTTAGACATGAAAATATGAAAATGCAGAAGAAATGCAATTTGACAGGCATTCATGCTGTTATGAGCATTTTTCTGACTGGGCAATTTTAATATTTGTAGGCTCCAGCTCCCAGAATTCCCTAGCCAGCATGGGTAGCTGGGGAATTCTGGAAGCTGAAGTCCACACATTTTAAAGTTGCTGAAGTTTGAGAAACTCTGAGACAGACCATAGGATTTCTCCAGTCTACTTTTTCTTTATAGGCTACAGAGTTCACCCAGGATAAACTGGTGGCCCTTAAAAAAAAAAGAGTAAGTTGCTAATGGTTTGAAGATAGCTTTTTATTTAAGGTAAAAACAGCAACATGAAAATTTGATTCTACCCATTTCAGGAAAGAAATCAAGACATCATTATAGCTCCAAAATGTATACTTGCAAAAAGGTTCCCACTTCTGACCATCCGCTGAATCATATGGGGATTCACTGATTTCTAAATATGAAAAATAAATGCGTTAGGTTGAGAAATATACATAAAAACATTTTTGAAAATGTACGAGTTGAAAACATTATTTTAAAATGCATGTGATTGTGTGTGTGTGCGTGTGTGTGTGTATTCTTTCAATCTTTCTATTGAAGAACATATTTTTAAAAAAAGTTACTAAACAATTTTGGGCTTACAAAAGTTTGCTGCAATAGAAATTTGACTTACTGAAAACGTACAATGTAGAACACCCACAGATCCATAGATATTGGAAAGATGGTTTATTGAACGGAACCACAAACACAGTTGTGGGTCAGCTGAACAACTGAGGGAGTGGATGGATCTTTATAGGTTTCTGTGACTTTGAAGTTTGAGCTGTTCTGAGGGTGGTACAATGAAGAGCCTTGTGTACTTGAAAGGGTGTTGGGAAATTCCTATTTTGGCTAATGGCTTTAGTCCTGAGTTGGATCTTGGGCAAGGGGCTGCTTCTAATTGTACCATTCTGCCTTTGTTAGCTGTCAAACTTTGCTCTAACAGTTTTGAAATGTCCTGTCTTGAATGGACTGCTGCAGTATTTGCTTTGCTTATGAATAGAGCTATCTAGATACTTTCCTTCCTCTTTCAATAAGTTCTTTATCTATTAAATGCTGGCATCTGTTGTAGGCTATTAAGAAAAAGTGGAGGCTGCTTTGTGCCTCTAAAAACACATTTCTTTATTTCTCCTTTAGGGAAATATAATGTTCTGCCTTTTTAAATATTTCCCAAAATATTTCATTGTTCCAGGAGGGGAGCTTCCCACATTAGCCTACAGTATATCTTGAGGTTATTTCAATTGAAAAAAAAAATGCATGATTTTAAATCAGCATTTGGGATTTTGTGATTAAATAATCTCTAAATTTCAGCCCATCCCTCTCCTTTGACCTCATTAATCATCTACTCTGCCACAGTTAATATTGGTTTCAATTAGTGGATTTCCTCCTTGTTACCCTTCCTACCTATGCCAAGAAAGCAGTTGCCCATCATTTTCCTTTCTCTAGATGGGTCTTACAGAACTCGGATACTTTTTGTAAAAGAATAAGGCTTGTTAGTAAATTGAAACATTGCAATGCACACATTTGCATTAGAAATATGTATCTTATTTATGATTTGCGCTGCCCATATGTGCTATTAGGCATTGTTTATAATCATTGTCACTTTTAAAATATTATTTTAAGGTTTTATTCATGTGTCAATTGCCTGGAATCATTATTGCAAAATGAGCAGTCACATAAATCAAAATAAATGCAAAAATAATGCATAAAACAACAAGTTTTGTCAAAAGTTCTTTTCTTGCATTTTTTCAGGTTTAAATTCCTATGGTGCTGCACATGCAAAATATCCATGGTTTAAAATGGGCAGGGTTGTTTTTTTAACAATTACTTTTATTTCTCTGTGCTATCTGCTTATCTGAAACAGTTCGGCAGGAGAGCCAGCTCTAGTGTTGTCAATCGCATTAAGTTTTTTGAAAAAAAAATTAAAAAACTCCCCACCACCAACAAAGAGCTGTTTTATAAACTGTAATTATCTGTATAAATGAGGCTATATTTATGCAACATGTGTAACTAGATCTGCAGGGTTATGCAAACACAACCTGTTGAGGGGGATAATGGTTCAGCGGTTCAGTGAATTATTACTTGGGGTGGTTCCTTTGGAGTGATCTCTATCCTGTTCAGAAGTTCAAGATAAAATAAATGTGGAGAGCAGGGACCAGAAGTTAGGCCTGTACTGCCCACAGTGCATATTCTCTAGGAGCAGAAGAAGAATGGTTGTCATCCATTCTGCCATCCAAAAGTTTCAAAGCAATGCAGGAAAACAAGGATGGAAGGTGTATTTGCTGTAGGTGGAGATGGTTTGAAGCAGGAGTGGGCTACTGGGGGTTTGCTAAGATTCTGTGCAGTTCAGAGAATCCACAAATCCCAGGGGTGGGATTCAAAATTTTTAACAACTGGTTCTGTGGGTGTGGCTTAGGTGGTAGACATGGTGGTCATGTGACTGGGTGGACATGGCTTGGTGGTCATGTTATTGGCTGGGTGTGGCCAACTCAATATCACTCACATCAAGGCACTTATCTCCTCGCCTGGCCTCTCATGACTGTGGGGATGAGAGGAACAGTTGTAAGTATGAAAAATGGTAATTAGTCACTTTTTTCAGTGCCATTGTAACTTTAAATGGTCACTCCTAACAAGCAAAGTACCAGCAAAGGAGGGGAAAAAAACTCTAGAGAAGTTCCTGAGATAGGAAGTCTCCTCCTGCCAAGGATGTAATAAAGGTTAATGGAGAGGCAGTTTCTGTAAGCAACACCAGTATATTTCCTTCCTGCCCTCCTTACAGGATTAGACCAGTAATTTATTCTAGCAACCAGTTCTCCGAACTGCTTAGAATGTTAACAACCAGTTCTAGTGAATAGGTGTGAACTGGTAGAATCCCACTCCTGGCAAATCCCACTCCTGTCTGGCCCCACCCTGCCCACCCCACCTCTCCCAGGAGTCCCCACACAGCCCATTTCGGATGCAGATAAGTGCAGGGTGCACACAGAGACTTGGGGAGAGGGAAAACAGGCCTCCTGGAAGTTCGGGATAGCTGGAAATAGGCCTGTTTCTAGTTTCCAGAGAGCCTCTGGAACCCAAAGTGGCTGTTTTCACCCTCCTGGAAACTCAAGAAAACCCTCCAGAGCTCAAAAAGGGCAAAAATGTCCCCAATGGTGGGATTCTACCGCTTCTGTCCACCTCTGTAGAACTGGTTGCTGCGAAGAGCAGCAAACAGATAGCATACATAGAACCGGTTCTATGTTTGCTGCTGTTTTGGCCCATCCGCCTGCCTGGGTTCTTACCTAGCCTTTATTTCCTGTGTTTTCAACTGCAGCTGCTTTGCATGGCACAGCTGCACTTGAAAAAGCAGGAAAAAAGGGCTTTTCCAACCACTGCACACTTGCGCACAGCACTGCTCAGCTGTCCGGGCAGCTCAGCAGGTCGTAAATTGCACTTGCATGACTCACACGATGCAGAGCAACAGAACTGGTAGTTGTGCCAGTTGGATCCCATCCCTGTCCCCCCACCATGGTGCAGGAGGCCGACTAGGCCACACGCACCCAGCAATCGGGCAGAGAACCCTTGGTTAAAATTTTTGAAACCCACCTCTGGTTTGAAGACAAAGTAACACATTCCTGCCCTTGAGAAATATTAAGTGTATGGTGCTTACACTAGGCAAGGGAGAAGTCATGTCTGTTAATGGGACAGATGTTAATTATGATCGCATTCTTTAGATTTGAAAAAAACAATGTGGACAACTAGATTTTGGGGTGTTTATATGTGTGTATACACTATACCTAAATATATACATGCATGCAAGATTTTTAGAAGTGGTTTTCAATTTTCTTCTTCTTCTTCTTCTTCTTCTTCTTCTTCTTCTTCTTCTTCTTCTTCTTCTTCTTCTTCTTCTTCTTTCTAGGGCTGAAAGAGATGGCCGATGCAAAACCAGCTAGTCCCAAAGGATAAGAAAAAGGGAGAGAGGGAATTGGAGACATGTACATGTATGTGTGCATGGATCATATGTATATGAGAATACTGATTTGGTGCAGTAGTTAAAGCATCGGGTTAGAAATTGGGAGATTTTGAGTTCTAATTCAGTCTCCTGCTGAGAATTTCAGTCTCCTGCTGACAATGAATTTTTAGATTATTTCCTTTGGGTCAAACAATATTTTCCAGCTTAGCCTACAACACAGAGTTACGATAATATGGAGAAAATGAGGGGAAACTTCATTTATGATGCTTCAAGCATCTAGGGCAGGGCTGTCAAACTCCTGTCCTGTGGGACAGATGTGTCACACATGAGTTATGTCCATTCCCGGTTTAGCGAAGTGGGGGAAAATCCTGATACATCACATGATGCCACTGTGATGATGTGAGTTTGACTCCCCTGATCTAGGGGAAAGTCGGGATAAAGTCCAGTGTCATCATCACTGTGACATCATTCTATTCTTTATTTATTGATTAGCCCTTGTGTGAGGTGGTAGGAAAGATTGGGTACAGTTCACCAAACTGAACAATTGCCCCGGTTGGCCACACCCATGCCCACCCAGTTGCACCCGTGTCGGCAACAGGGGTGATACTGGTGGTGGGTGGACTGATGCACATGGAGAGGGAGAGTTGCATGTGGAATATTGCACCATTGGAGCTCTTCCCAGGTGTTTCATGGCTTGCGAGGGGAGGGTGCGATTCCCACGCCCCCCCTCAGGAGCTGCAAAGCACTCGCCACCCCTCTAGCACCCATCAACCTCGTCTCCACCCCACTTCTCTTCCTCGCCAGAAGTGCTTGCATGCCCAGCAGGAAAGAGGAGACTTGGAGGGTGCGAGAGGGACAGCAAATGCTTTGCAGCCTGTGAGGGGAGCCCAGCTGGCAGTTTCTGTGGCAACTGGGTAGTGCGCCCACTTGGCCCACTGATTGAACTGCTGGGAGCTTGGGCAATGGAGAAGGTGCCAGAGGGATCCTTGCCCATCATGACTTTCTTCCAGCACCACAACCACCAAGTGCTGGTGCTGTACAAGTGAGGGGGGGGGCAGGGGGAGAGATAGGGGGAGGCACCGCTTCTCCTCCTCCTGCTAGAGACCCTCCTTAGCCCTCCTCCAATCAAGTGTCGGTTGCTGCTTAGGGCAAAATGTTTGCTTTCCCCAAAAAAGAAAGTGTGTGTGTGTGTGTGTGTGAGAGAGAGAGAGAGAGAGAGAGAGAGGAAGAGACAGACATGAGAGATGTGTGTGTGTGTGTGTGTGTGAGAGAGAGAGAGAGAGAGAGAGAGAGAGAGAGATTAGATGAAAGATGAGAGGCAACTGACATCGACTTGGCCATGTATCCCACCCAGTCACATGACCTCCAAACCACATCCACCAAACCATGCTCACAGAGCTGATAGGAAAAACAAATTGAATTTCACCCCTGATTGTAACATAGTATTCCTATAGAGGAAGCATTTTCCCCTTAAACAATAGAGATTGCACTATTGTGTGCTCTCTTTTATTACTAATATCCTAGCCTCACATTCTCCATCAAACTGCCTTTAATAAGCCACATGCAGTATGGGTTTTTGTTCAAGACACATTTCTGGCACCCATCACCCTGAGCTAATCAGCCCAATCAAAAGAAAAAAAAGGGAACTATAGTCCAGAACAATGGAAGGGAACCAAACAGCTATTCTTGCTAATCTGGCAGATCATAGAGTCTAAAAGCCAACCCATCTGTATGTCATCAAACTGGAGACACTTGTAGCATTAAAATAATTCAGGATTAATTTGCTTTTCCTGTTTTCTTCTCAATGGATAGGAATTATCTGAGAAACAATGTAACATTTGGGGAAAATATCCCTCTGTATTTCTCAGTCTTGCCTTGTCATCTTTGACTGATGTGTGTATCTCTAGTGCATTAGTTTGCTCTCTCGCTTCCCTCACTACTTTCTGTCCCATCTGTTACCTATAACAAGGATACTGAACTTCTAATAGGTTTCTTGCACTTCTGAGATTGTTCCTTCCTCAGTAAAATAGCTTTTATTTAATAATAGATAGCCGATTATAGATAATTTAATAAAAGAGCTATCCTAAAGGTGTAAGGGGAAATCTGTGGAACCGAAGGTCTTTTGTAAAGAAGACAGCCACAGGTAGATGGATGGATGAGCATAATCACAGAGTAGCCCTCGAGTCCACCAGAGAAAGGATAAGCCAATCACAAAGAACCCCAGGGTTACCAAATGTCAACTGAGGGAGCCATAGGACTTTAAATGCCAGGGGTTTAAATCTTAATTTCCTTCATTGGCTATTTGTTTCTTTTCTTGAAGAAAAGAGCAGGCGTTTTCACGGTGGAAAGCTGATCCCTGTTATACAGCTATCACTACGGGGAAAAGAACAAAGCCAAGTAGGAATGCTTCCTCCAAGCACAATTTGTAAACAAAATGTGAAATGTTCACATGTCCGTAGCCCATGGCAGAATATGAAGTGGCAGGAAAGGTTTGATCTCATCTCTGCAGTCACAACGGGAGCTGGGAGAAGGTTGATCCAAGTGTCACTAACTTCTATGGATTTAGCTGTTCTGATGTCATCGAAGTTCTGAGCAACCAAGCTCTAATAGCCATAAATAAAACAGAACTGGAGAAACATGAAAGTAATTCAAGTCAAGGCATGGTCCATGGGCTGCATATGACTCTTCAAAGTGTTGTTGTTGTTGTTGTTATTTTTGGCAAATCAACTAGAACTTGCATCCATAAATTGTGGTGGCAAATCAATGAGAAAAAAAAGCTCAAATCCCTGTCATTTGCAGCAAATAAATAGAAATAAAATACGATAGATTACAAACTTCTTTTAGATTGAAAGAAAAGAAAATGTTTCACCCTCGCTGACAAAAATCCTTCATTCTTAACTTCCCCTTGAATTTTATACTTGCTGATTTATAAGTAAAAAGTCTTCCAATATTATTCCAATGATGCCAATGCCATGCATCATGTGGAGAGATCAAGGGAGGAGAAATGAAGGTTAAGAGACATCCCAACATTTATTCTTATTTGTGGCAAAGGGAGCGCATTTATTTAGAGCAATTCCAAATATCCTGCTAAGAAGAGAATTAAGGAAATTTGGAATCCTTCTTATTCACAAAACAGTCCTATTCACTTTTATTTTGTATTGGCTATCCAATTTGTGGGTTCTGAGATCAGAAAAAGCCATTTTTTCAAGGTTAATAGGTGAGCAGGTAAATGATTTGCATTATCATTTTGAGTTAAGGATGTTGCTAATCATAAATGAAATTGCATAGTATTATATGTGAACTACAAGTAAAAAAAATACAGCAAAATCAAGTTAATGGTACTTCAAACAGGTATACTAAACTTAAAATGCAAAGCTCTAGATTAGGGATGTCAAATTTGATTTCACTGAGGAGGCATGGCCAGGATGGGCATGGCCAGCTCGACGTCTCTCATTGAGACCCCATTTACAGCCCTCTGCCAGCAAAAATGGAGCTCAGGGGCAGGGCTGTGCATCGCCCTCCTGAGCTCCATTTTCACTGGCAGAGGCACTGCGGGCCTGTCCTTTTGCTGTTTCCAGGGCAATTGTGTAGGCCTGATCTAAGCACTCCACAGGCTGGATCCAGGCCATGGGCCTTGAGCTTGACATCCCTAAGAATAGATGGAGGCAGGGCTAGTCAGTGGCGGTATTTGCCGGTTCTCCGAACAACTCAAAATTTCCACTACTGGTTCTCCAGAACTGGTCAGAACTTGTTGAATACCACCTCTTATAATGATGTATTAATAACATATAATGTAGATAACTGTAGAAAAGATGACAACAAATATAGAATTGTACAGTATAATAACCTTCCATATCTCAATCACAGAAACTGAAACCCCAGCCTTGGGAATTGAAAAGAAATAAGCCAATCACTTAAAAGAACTTTTAGAAAAAAATACATAGGCCTGAGAAAATTCTAAGAGAGCAATTCAGCTTAGCCCTATCTTATTTTTTTTGGTACAAGAAAGAGATCCTGGTGGGCTTTCAAGATTTACTTTCAAGATTTCTACTCCAAAACAATAAAGAACATTTCTGAAATCAATGCCATGCCTGTTTTTTTGCCTATCTCAATGGGCTGACAGGTCATAATATATTGGTCAATCTCTGGGCTGTCATTTCTTGGTGATCACATAAAGGTGACACAATGCTTTAACAATGCAATTGTTTTCGTGCCATTATTATTAATGGCTGTATATTTTCTTTAAGGCATTTTATTGAATAACAGTTTTTCATTTAAGAATCACAAGTACATGGGAATGGGGCAAAACATTTGTCATTCTGCAATCATTAAAATTACATATGGGGAAGGTATAGATTTCTGGCCCACCTTATGAAAGATAATAGATTTCAGTTCTAAACTAAAATTGGTTCAAAATGGTTGAGGCCCTGATTCGCTTTATGTAAGAGTTAATGATGGAACAGACTTGGCTACTCTCTTTCAATGTTTTCACTCCCCTTTTTGTATTTCTAAAACACTCATTTCTGGAGGTATCTTTCTTCAATTTTCCCTACTTCCCTCCCTTTGAGTATATCTCAAAGTTAACTCATAAAAACTCTTCACCTTTTCTTTGAGCAGCTCCATCCCTTGGGTGCTGCAAGTACACCAGCAGATTAAGAGAAGTATTGGTTTTTTCACCTTACGCTCTATTTGTACATCTTTAAGAGTTAGCCAGACATGAGTGAGAACATGACCCCCCCCCTAGAAAATCACAGCTGTTTGCACAAGTCTTTGCAACTCCCCCAGTTGATGCCAAATGGAGAAAACATGCAGTGTGACATTACAAAAGAGTTGAACTTGAACTGTATTTCCATATTGTTGCAGGATAGGTTGTAAGTAAGAATTCTGCTCCAAAATTGGTTTATTGCCCTTAAAGCATTAATAACTTTGGTCCATCATTCATCTTCTACCAAAATGCTTTGAACCAGTCTTGGAGAGGCTAAATTTTTTGATAAGCAAATTAACTTTGTAGAAATATAACTATGAAAGTAGAAATTCACCATAATGATTTATGCATAAGGAACTACTTAGAGCTATTGAAACAGATCCCATCTCTTTCCACATCACTTCTTTCTGAAAATGGCATTTTAAATATGCATCGTGGCTGGAGATTCCATTCCCTACCTGCAAATACATAACTTAATTTTATTGTGCTGTTTAAAGTTGTAAACTTGTCCAAGCTAGATTTATCAATGTTAAGGGTATAATTTGGAGTCTCATAAGCAGGCTGTTTGCTAGGGATTCAGAAATAAATTCTAATTTTGATTGGATTCTCCATCTTCTCAATCTCAATTCCTGGTATAGTGTATAATGTCTCTAAATAATATTGAATCATATTCAAAGTAATTTGAATAAATAACTGCATCCAATGAAAAGCTCATGGAAAAAATATAGGGTGGGTCTGGGGTGGGATTCAAATTTTTTAACAACCAGTTATGTGGGCATGGCTTAGTTGGTGGGCATGGTTTGAAGGTCATGTGACTAGGTGGATGTGGCTTGGTGGTCATGTTATTGACTGGATGTGGCCAACTCAATATCACTCATATTGAGGCATGCATTTCCTCTCCAGGCCTCTCATGACTGTAGGGATGCTGCAAGTCGTAAATGTGAAAAATGGTCATAAGTAACTTTTTTCAGTGCCACTGTAATTTTCAATGGTCACTCCTAACAAGCAAAGTACCAGCAAAGGATGGGGAAAAAACTCCAGAGAAGTTGCTGAGACAGGAATTCTAGTCCTTCCAAGAATGTAATAAGGGTTAATGGAGAGGCAGTTTCTGTAAGCAACACCAGAATGTTTCCTTCCTNGTTAATGGAGAGGCAGTTTCTGTAAGCAACACCAGAATGTTTCCTTCCTGCCTTCCTTACAGGATTAGGCCAGTAATTTCTTCCTACAACAGGTTCTCTGAACTGCTTAGAATGTTAACAACCAGTTCTAGTGAATAGGTGTAAACTGATAGAATCCCACCCCTGGGGTGGGTAAAGAAAATACTGAGAGATAAGGCAAAAATGAGTTTATAAAAGAACCTTTGATTCTTCCCCATTTTTCTCTTCCCACCTCTTTCTCACTTCTTTTTTGGTTTTTGAGGACTCTTTTCTATGTATCAATTTTGTACTAAATCTTTTAATTTTGCTGTGCATCTACTTTCCAACTTCTTTGAAGATGGCTTCCAAATACTCATCCCTTCAGTTTAGTGGTTCAACGAGGATGACAACCAACCAAATCAGGAGACAAATCAAAATTTTTATTTTTATGTATTAAAACTCTTATTGCCATGAACTTTACCTAGGTGAAATAGAAAATGGTGCATTGTACGCAACAGTTATATATTTTAATATTTTTTTAACTTACAGAATGAGTCCAAAACCCAGGAACTATGACTCCCACAGATATGAAATTTGGGGAAGTTGTGGTTGATTCAGTTTGTGGTGGTCACATGATCTTCGTTTTCAATGTTCTGTGACAGTTTCCCAGCCAGTCTTGCAAACCTTTGTTCTCTCCCCCTTCCAGTAGCAGCCATTTACCTACCTTCTGAAAAGGAAGAGAAAAGACTCCCCACCCACCCTTCCCACCCATGCTATCCCTATACACTTCCTGAGTAGTGCCATCGCCCGGCATTCCTTCCCAGACCTGGGCCATCACCACACATCTTTCCTGATCCATACAGCATGTCTTCCCTATCCTTCCCTGACTTGTGTTGTCCTTTACATGCTTTTCTGACTCATGCAACACCTACCCAAATTTTCAGTCCTCTTTGTGCCTTCCCGAGTCCATGTGGCACATCTTGGGCATCTTCATACACTCTTCCTGATTCACACCAGTCACCAGTGTGCTGTCCCTGGCCTGCACCTCTTGCTTACTCAGACAACCTTTAGGCACCCTTCCCAATCAATGCCATCCCTGACTGGTGCAACACTTTTCCATGCATTCCTGCAATTCTCAGGCATTCTTCTTGTCCTGGACCATATCCCTGTGAGCCCGAGTTAACCCATGTGGCACTTCGAATATACATCCATGACCCACACACTCAACCTGTGCCACCTCACTATCTGATCCAAACAGTATCTTTTGTGCCCTCATCTTGGTATTTTGATGGGCCTTAAAGCCCTAACTCTTTGCCTAAGTCTTTGGAAAGCATGATTCTCCCCCCCCCCC
>BHFT01000107.1:0-45502 GCA_004320025.1 Laticauda laticaudata | reverse complement strand
ACGTCCGTTCCTTTCCATTGTTGTCCGCTCTGTTTATGCAAATTTGGAGCACTTTTGAGAGCGGATAACAACGGATGGGAAATTTGCTCATCTGCTGTGTCCTTTTTACATACGTTTTGCATCCCTCGGCCATTGTGACCTAGCCTTTACTTTCTTCAGCTAAACTAGGCCTTTTAGCTTTTCTCCTTGAGGGCATTTTGGAATGGGGTAAATGAGCAAGTGAAAATGAGAGAAGAGGGACCCTGCAAAGGTCATACATGCAAGGACTGGTTGCTTAATGGATTTTGGGCGCCATTTAGTGACTTTGAAAAGGCAGTCACTAAGTGAGGACTACTTATAGTTTTTTCTTCCTTTATTCTGTCCAGAGATATCTTCAAAAGGTTTCAAATCTGTAAGGGTTGATCGTCGAATGTTTTAGGAAGGAAAATAAGTGGGAACCAAGGCAGGAGAATAACAGAATGGACTTTGGAGGTCTACTAGTCCAACCCTCTACTCAAGCAAGAGATCTGATACCATTTCAGACAAGTGACTGCCCAACTGTTCCACTGATGAATAGTTCTCATTGTTAAGAAATGTGTCCTTACTTCCAGGTTGAATCTCCCAGTAACGATCTTTCTCTCATTACTTCATGTCCTGCCCACTGATGCTTTGGAGAATAGGTTGATCCAGAGGTGGGATTCAGCAGTTTCTGACCAGTTGTGGACAACTGGTAGCAGAAATTTTGAGTAGTTCGGAGAACGGGCAAATCCCATCTCTGACTGGCCCTGCCAATCCCATCTATTCTCTGCTTCCTGAGACCCTGATGATTGGCTGGGTCTTCTTTTGTTGCCCTGCACAGGAGAAGGGAGCTGGAAAGCAGGTTAGTAGGGTGGGAAGGGAATGGGATTTTGCAGTAACGATCCCCTGTCATGCCCACCAAGCCACACCCACAGAATTGGTAGTAAAAAGTTTTTAATCCCACCACTGGGTCGACCCCTTTTCCTTTATGACAGCCTATCAAATACTGTAAATCATCCTCATTCCTTCTCTTCAATCAGCTAGGCAATCTGCCGCAGAAATACACTACGTTTACCCAACCACTTTGAAGAGCTATTTTTGTCTTCTATTTCCTAGTTATCTAAGGGCTGGTGATAATAGGAGACATTTCCAGCAATTTGAAATACAAAATATCAAGGAGAAATGTCTTTAGAACATTGGTGTCTTGGCTTTCATGGTCTCTTGTCTTCTCTGGGATCCATTCTGGCAGTGTCTAGATTTAATTTTTCTCTCTAGTATAATTTGGGTGAGCTTGAAACTTCAAGTTGGTGCCATTCAACACACACACACACACACACACACACACACATACATATATCTCAAACTATGGATAAGTGGAGTACTTATCTTACTGACACTTTGAAATCAGCTACCACTGCTGCATTTTAAAGCCACCTGCTAAACATTCTCCATAGCATTTTACACGAGGCACACAGACACATACACAGAGTAGCAAGTAGAGCTGTTATATTATGAAAACTGATTTTATAGGGTATTCGAAGGGAAAAATACTTGCCTGGAGAAAAATGCAGTTGTTAAGGATTACATCAAGTATGTGTTTTGGAAATACTTGGCAATGGTCAACATATTGTCGAAATATGTGAATCAATAAAGATCCCACTCTATTGTTCCAGCAAGATTTTTTTAGTATGGAAGGAAAACATGAATAGTAGTTTTCTCATTCTCAGAAATTGCAAGTGCCCAACTTTTACAAAAGGACAAGAACAGCTTCAAGTAAAGGCTTTGCCGTAGAAGGTTAAAATGCTCTTATGTAACCAAGTCCTTCCACTATCATCCAACCCTACCTCAAGCACTCCATAGAACATGTACTATATATAATATTCATGTTATAGAAAGGTGTCAAAATACCTTTCCTTCAAGGATTTGATTTTCCCACTAGGAGAGCTCTGGCACAAGGATACGGACAATTGCTTGAAAACTGGTTCTTTTTATTTTTCAGGAAGGCGAAGGACAGCAAGAAGTCTGCGTTCCTGGGCTAGCTACCTTCGTATGGTAAGTCCCTGGTTTCTTATACCTTTTTTCTCCTTTTGTGTGCGAATGTTGGTATTTGTGTTTATTGTTTCAAATACTGTCGGAGTTTGTCTTTATTCCCGCCGGAAGGCAAACTCCGCGGGGTGGTTTGATTGTATTATCGGTTTTTTCCTAATCTCTTTTAGCTTTACAATGGTTTTTTAATATTTATTTTGTGGCAATCTCCTGTCTGTCTCTTTTGTAATTTATACACTTTTTGTGTCTTTTCTGTTTGTTTTGCTTATTTGGCTTGTCCTGTATTTGTAAGATTTTTCTTTTCTTATTTGTCTAGTTTTCTTAATTACTTGAGCTTTTGTCTAAAGGGATTCTTTAATACCTTTTATTCGATTCTTTTTCCTACATAAGTTTGTATTATGGCTGGCCTGATGTTCCCTTTGGGCTTTTCCTGCTTGAATGACACCACTGTCTTCATGAAGTTCCCTTTCCACAGTGTATTATAAAGATTAATTTCTACACAACATGCTTAATTAAATTGGTTAAGCTATTTTCCAAGGTACTTGAAGGCCAGACAAAGAACAATGGATAGAAACTGATCAAGGAGAGATTCAGCCTAGAAGTAAGGAGAAATTTTCTGACAGAACAATCAACCAATGGAACAGAAGTTGCCTTTGGATGTTGTGGGAGCTTCATCACTGGAAGTTTTCAAGAAGAGACTGGACTGCCATCTGTCAGAAATGGTGTAGGGTTTCCTACTTGGGTGGGGGGGTTGGACTAGATGACCTACAAAGTCCCTTCCAACTCTGTTAATCTGTTAATAAGAGACTAGCAAGTGGCAGGAACTGGAAAGAAACTAGGTGGGGAAAGTAAACCTGGAAATTCTGGCATGTGAACTTCAGTTCTGGCTGTACTATACAGTGAACCAGCAGCCACCAACCTTCTGGGCATCAGGGACCAGTTCTGTGGAGAGAGGTTTTTCTGTGGACCAGAGGGGGTATGGTTTTGCATGCTGCCTTCATGCTATGGATGGGATTTCACTTGTTTGCATAGCCTGGTTTCTGGCATGTCAGGAACTGGTGTCGGTCCATAGACTGGGGGTTGGGGGCCTCTGCTGTACCTCTTGGCTTTTAGTAAAATATACCTTTCACTGGGGATGTGGTGGCTCAGTGGCTAAGATGCTGAGCTTGTCGATCAGAAAGGTCAGCAGTTCAGTGGTTCGAATCCCTAGCACCGCCTAACAAATGAGCTCCTGCTACTTGTGTGAGCTTCTGCCACCCTAGCAGTTCAAAAGCATGTAAAAATGCAAATAGAAAATAGGGAACATTTTGGTGAGAAGGTAACGGTGTTCCGTGCACCTTCAACATTTAGTCTGGCCACATGACCACAGAGACATCTTCGGACAGTGCTGGCTCTTTGGCTTTGTAACTGAGACAAGCACTGCTCCCTAGAGCCAGAAATGAGTAGCACGTATGCGCGAGGGGAACCTTTACAAATGAGTCAAGGGTGTTTCATGCCTTAGAGCACCAAGTTGGGACAGGTCTGACATGTTGCGGCTGAGAAACATAGAGCATACATAGGTGGCCTATATAGTCCATTCCAATGCAGTGGATTCAATGCAAGAACATCACTAGTGAGAATTCCCCCAGGTTCTTTTGAAAAGGTTAGGTTTTACTGTTTCAATTTTAAAAGCAAATTCTCTTTTCTCACGTAGCGAAAGGTCATAAAAAGGTACCAAATTGGACCACTATGGATATTTAAGCCTAGGAAAGACTTGTTGCATTTAAAAAAAAATGGGAGAAAAAAGATTACTCACTTGTGGAAACTGTACAGCTCTCATAAATGAGTGAGGGGCTGATTTATTTGCTTAATGCAAGTTCAGTTATTCCATTTATTAGTGCCTGGAAACTCCTTGTGGATTTTTTCTTCTGGAAAATTTAAAAAAAACACACATGAACTGGTGATTTATGGATTTGATGATTAGAAAGAGTAGATTATGGAAAGAAGCAAATTACAATGTAAGCAGAGAGAGAGAGAGAGAGAGAGAAACATAAATGTATTTATAATTGCTGTTAAGAAAATCAAAAGCCATTTCTTCATTATTCTTTCTTTTCTTTTTCTTTGGCTGTATTTCTTTGTCACGTTCTTCTGACTTTTTCTTTTTCTTTGATTCAGCATTTATATTGTCTTCATTCCATTGGAAACTTCTTTAATGATTAAAAAATATTTTTTTAAAAATGAGTGAGAGGCTACATGGGGGCTGAAATATGACATAGTATCTGTCTAGCAAAGAAGGATAAGCTCTGCCCCATGAAAACCTCTTCAATGGAGTAAATCTAACAGAATAGCAGAGTTGGAAGGGACCTTGGAGGTCTTCTAGTTCAACCTCTGCTCAAGCAGGAGATCCTGTATTATTTGGACAAATGGCTGTCCAATCTCTTCTTGAAAACCTCCACTGATGGAGCGTTCACAACTTCTGAAGGCAAGCCGTTCTTCTGGTTAATTGTCCTCACTGTCAGGCAATTTCTCCTTAATTCTAAGTTACTTCTCTCCTTGGTTAGTTTCCATCCATTGTTTCTTGTCTTGTCTTCTAGTGCTTTGGAAAATAGATTGACCACCTGTTCTTTGTGGCAGCCCTTCAAATATGGGAAGACTGCTGTCATTTCCATCTACCTGTACAAAATTTTTGATTGACATAATTCTACTTGATTACTTCTGATTCTCAGCACTGCCAAATTCAGAGGACAGAGTGGGGGCAAAGAGGGGAAGGAAAGATTGCTAATAAACATCATTCACTTAGTATTGTCTCAAAAGCAGTCGATTTTTTAAAGCTACCCTTAATTTATAAGGCCGAGAAGCAAAATATCTTCAAGGAAAAAAGCAGGGGTGGGATACGACAGGGTTAACTACCAGTTTGGGATTTACGAGCTTCCCTGCACGCTGTGAACCTGCCTCTGCAAAATTATCTTCAGCACACTGGGTGCAGAGAAGCAGCCTTTGAAACAACCCTCTTGTTTTTTTAACTGCAGCTGTGCCTCATTTGGCAGCTGAAGTTGAAAAATCAGAAAATAAAGATCAGATAAGAGCCCGGGTGGGCAAAAACATCAGCAGACATAGAACCGGTTCTCTTCAGAGCTACCAGTTCTACAGAGGTGGACAGAAACCCACCCCTGGAAAAAAGCCAAGAAAGTCCAGCTGCCTTTTGAAAAAGCTCCTTTGGGGCAACTTTGACCTGGATGATTGAGAATCTGCATAGATGTAATCAAAGTCTTTTTTTAAAAAAGTGTGGCTGCTTTTGGCATGCCTCTCTTTCTGTCTCCCTCTCCCTCTCCCTCCCTCCCTCCCTCCCTCCCTCCCTCCCTCCCTTCTTTCTTTCTTTNTTCTTTCTTTCTTTCTTTCTTTCTTTCTTTCTTTCTTTCTTTCTTTCTTTCTTTCTTTCTTTCTTTCTTTCTTTCTTTCTTTCTAATTCCAAACCAATCCATTCCACAGGTCAGATTAACTTGGCATTTACATCTGGTGTCCTTTTCATTGTGTGTCTTCTTTCATGTTTTTTGAGAGAGAGTTTGACTCTCCTCAAAGCATGCCTGGGGGTGAGTAAGAGACGCTGCCTCTTACTGGGGATGAGTAAAGCATCCAAAAGATTCTGGGGATGAGTAAAAGGAAGAGAATCTCTTCTCTCCAGCCTATTTTGAAAGGAACAAAAGCCACTTCTATCATCTTCTTCTGCAAGAGGAAAAAACCTTGTTGGATAAAGTTCACAGGACTCATTATCCATTTAGCTAATGATCCATCCAGACTCCCACTCTAAATAAGATTAAAATATTGATATTTTCAGTTGATTTAATTACCTGTCTATCTGGTTAGCCTCTGTGTGGTGAATCACTGTAATTTCTACATTTTGTGATGCAAACATCTTGAAGAGAAACAGAAATGGACCTGGTAATAAAATTAGAAGGGATAGGATCAAATGATAGGACTGTATTCGTTTTTGGACTCAAAAGCCAAGGTGCAGCTAATATATTAATGACAGCTGTTGGCATAATATTGAAGCAGCAGAGTTGGGCATGATGGTCTCCAGACTTAGGATTTCGAAAGGACCAGGAGCCAGGGCAGCTGAGAGGTCCTTGCATGTCTTCTATGAAAACCCTGCATATTAGAGAGAGAGCAGGTCAGCCCTTGAGATTCATGGGAGGGAAAATATAGCAAGGAGAGCCTGGAGCCATATTTCTTTAAAGTTCCTGTTGAATTATTCATTTAATAATAATTAATTTAATTAAAAAAAATGAAACCTTTGAGAAAAGAAAAAAAAACAATGCAAACAATTATAGAAAATAAAAAAATTGTAAATAATTATAGGAAAGGAAAAAGTGCAGCAATTATATCCCAAATGGATGTTTCCATGCACACTTTATTTATTCTCTTTGTGTGTGTGTATGTGATGTATACATGTACACACACATATGTGTTTTTATTGAATTATTAGGGTTTTTTTAAAAAAAGGAACCTCAACTTACCACAAACGGTTGTTTTTCTTAAAGTGATTTCTATCTGGGGGTTGTTTTCAGTGGTAAAACTGCCAGATAACATTATGAGTAAATGCAAATGTTAGCATCACGTTGAAGTGGAAACCTGCTGGCAAACTGAAGTGTTTGTAGTTGTGGATAAGCAAGTGAAGGAACAATCCTGTGTTGTGACAACAGAGATATTGGAGGTGGTAACCCTTTGAGAGCTGTAGGCAATAAAATTTCATGTTAATGTGTGCTGATTAATGTATATTCAGAGTGACAAAAGTGATAAAGTGACAATAAAGTTATTCGATTTTAAGGAGATCAGACCAAAGTGAGACATTTGTGAAGCGAATTTTGCCCCGTTTTACGATCGTTCTTCCCACAAATTAGTGATGCGGTTGTTAAGGGAATCTGGCTTCCCCATTGGCTTTGCTTGTTAGAAGGTCACAAAAGGGGATTATATGACTCTGGGACACAGTAACAGTCATAAATATGAGTCTGTTGCCTTGTTCCTGAATTTTGAGTGCCTGACCATGGGGATGTTGCAATGGTCATAACTGTGAAAAACAGCCATAAGTCACTTTTTTCAGTGCCATTGTAACTCCAAGCAGTCACTAAACAAACTGCTCTAAGTTGAGGACTACCTGTGCACTCTTCCCATTTTCCAAGCACAACTACCAAGAAGTGAGGTAAGTGAGTGGGACAGACCTCCAAATTACCCAGATGGTCTTCAGGGCTGAAGAGGAATGAGAACTTGATTCTACCTGGTTCCCAGTCCAAATACCTTAATTACTATATCAGCTGACTTTGACAAAGATTTTTTTTGTGGGGGGGGAGAGACTGGGAAAGGAATGGAAAGGCATTTGGGCATAAACCTACAAGAGACCAAAGAGAAGCCTGTTGGCAGCACCTCCCATAACTTCAGCTCAGATCAGGTGGAGAGAAATCTGGGTAGAGGCATTTGCAACTATTCAAGGAAGCTCTGCTTGAAATAACTCGTTGTAAGTCCTGGGGAAGATTCCTGAGAGTCCCTTGGACTGCATGGAGATCAACTCACTCCATCCTAAAGAAAATCAACCATGAGTGTTCTTTGGAAGGACAGATTCTGAAGTTGAAGCTCAAATAGTTTGTTCACCTAATGAGAAGAGAGGACTCCTTGGAGAAGACCAGAGCTGGGCTGCTGGGGGTTCAGGAGAGCCTCTAGCTAAGATTCTGTGCAGTTTGGAGAATCCTCAAATCCCACTCCTGGGTGGCCATGCCCACCCCTCCCCTCCCCTTCCCTCCCAGGAGTCCCCACACAGCCCGTTTGGGATGCAGGTAAGTGCAGAGTATGCAAAGAGGCTCAGGGAGGGTGAAAAACAAGCCTCCCGGAACTTCAGGAAGGCTGGAAATGGGCTTGTTTCCAGCTTCCAGAGAGCCCCTGGAGTCCAGGAAAGCCATTTTTGCCATCTCAGAAGCTCAAGGAAAGCCTCCAGAGCTGAGGGAGGGCAAAAATTCCCCCTGCCATGGTACAGGAGGCCGACTAGGCCTTGCCCACCATGGCCATGCCCACCCAGCAACTGGGCAGAGAACCCTTTGCTAAAATTTTTGAAGCCCACCCCTGGAGAAGACCCTGATGTTGGGAAAGATGGAAACAAAATGAGAAGGGAATGAGATGGTTAGATAGTGTCATCAACACAATAAACATGAATTTGGGCAAACTGCAGGAGGCAGTGGACAGGAGGACCTGGTATGCTATGGTCCATGGAGTCATGAAAAGTTGGAGATGATTTAGTAGCTGAACAACAAGTGAATGTGTGAAATTTCTCTTACAGTTTTCAAGATTCCAGAGTAACATTAAAGACATTTTCCTAAAATCTTGACTTCAGCCCTTCAGGAAGATTGATATTGGAAGGCATTGACAGGTTGGCTGCCCTCAATATTGACAAGACAAACCAGTTGGCTGCTGTTCATATACAATTACTCTCCCTGTTGATGCCTCTGATCTGATCATTGCATGGTGAGATTATGCCATCATGCCACAGCTGCTGAGGTCTCTGTCACTATAACATGTGAAGCAGAAGAATCACACATGTCTGGTGAGCCTACTAAGATGCAAATGCACTTGAGAAAATGTATCATTCAGATTTAACTTCTGAAGATTTAGGGAAAGAAGCTGAACCCTAAATATCAAGTTTTGACAACCGGAAGCCTGGAACCCAATTCTACTGGAAGCTGGGCTCTTTCAAACAAGCTGAATCTAAAACTCAACCTTCTCAAAGGTTTGGCTGGTTTATATGGTTTTTTTTTTCCATCTTAACATGGCGTTGGAACAACGCAAGCTAGACTTCTAGGCTAGAAAGGATCCGGTCCCTGTCCATCAACCTCTGGCTATTCAATGACTTGCTTGAACATATCCATGAATTTCATTACTTGCCTTTCTCTGTTAAACTGCTTCCTTTGATGAAGTTTTCCCCCTTTATCATTCAACCATTATCTGCCTTCTGGTATCTTTAGATTATCTTTGAGAGACCTGAACTTCTTCACCTGCTTCTCTACACCATCCTTTCAACTACTTCAAGCATGCTCTGCTGAAAATTTTAGTTGCCTTTGAAGCAGTTGCTCATTCCACTGACTCATCTTTGGCTGGTGGTTATCTATTATTCCATGACTCTTTTAGCTTGTACTACTATTTAGTCATGCAATGCTAATCCTATATGGATATTTAGGATATTTCCTAAAGTGAAGTCAGCATCAGTCTCCAGAGGATTTCATTCAGCACTTTTCCACCCATTTCGCTAATGTATCATGAACATTTAAGACGTTATCTCCCAGAATATTAGTTGTGCCCACCCAGTTGCAAATCTTACATTCTCCCCTTCCATTCCTCAGACATTCATGAAAATGGGTTGACATCATATGATGTAGAAGCATCCCAAAGTTGTCCTCCCAGTGCTAAATCATGGTTGTTTCCTTTCTCCAGAAATAGTTGTTGGACTGAATGATGGTGGTGACAGGGAGGGTGTGAAAAGATGCTGTTTCTGAGCCCTTTCCTAGAAACCTGAAGTTGTATGACAGATAAGAGATTGTGTTGAAAAGTTCACAGATGGCACTCTCTATTAAGCAGCAGAAAGAATTTGTTAATTATGTCCTGCTCTCCCCACTGATTAAAATTCAGAAAAGATTAACTGTGACATTTGTCCTACACAAGAAGAACAATTCATAACAATTATACCAGACTGCCCAGTGCTGGCTTATACATGGTGTCAGGCGGTGCTCCATTCAAAATCAAGAAAGAAATACTTAGATTTTTAATTTAGAAGAAAGTTATCTTTTACTGAAAGTGAAGTGGTAGCAACCAAAGAATTCTGAACCTGAGATATTAGGCGCGCAATTCAAATATACAAAGTGATGGAAGTTCCCACCCCCAATAGTTCAGATGAAACTTCCAATTAGAATTGTGATATGATCATGTGGGCATCTCAGGAGATGATGAGGCCTCTGTCCGTTGACCTTGCATTCTTTGATAACGGGTTCAGTTGCGCAGAGAAAAGAAGCTACGCGAGAATAGAAACCAAACTCTGATGTTGCTCCCCCCTTCATTTACACAACAGAAAAATGTAACACCTCCAGCTCACTTCCCAGACTCATCCCACTCTCCCCTCCTCCCCCCCCCTTTCTTATGACAGCCAAAAGATGCAAAGCGATAGTTGAAGATCTTGAAGGCTGACACATGGCTTATTCTTCTGCAAAGGCTTGATATCTATGAGTATATTTAGGAAAAGGAGATGTTTTATGCAATGTGAAAACAGAATCAGAAAATATGAGGGTTCCTCTCCCAGAAGTACAAACCAACTACTCAATTTTTCTTTACAGCATTTCGCTGGCTTCTGGTATCATACAAAGCCATCCAATCAAATAGCTATGTAGAAGATTTACATATTATAGGAATCATGATCATATGTAGAACTCGTACATCAGAAATTTGCCCTATGAATTTCTTTTCAACTTTGAAAGAGACCACTAGATTTCCCTGATTCCAAGAGAGTTTAAGCATCCATGCTATTTTTTTGAAAAATAAAGATCTGTTCAACATCATTGCGTGGTGGAAGCTGCTGCTGATTTATGATACATCTTTCAATCACTTTGTGGCCACTCTGGAAACAAGTCTGCTGAGATATTTCTCTGGGATTTAATGAAACATGGAAAACAAAGGAAGGTGAACTTTATTGTGGAAAGTTTTACAGAGAAAAAAGGCATTGGTATAGGTATAGTGCATCCTTCTTGGGCAGATGGCATCCAGCATGGATATGAAACTGTCTATCCTTAACTCAACTATATGTTCTCAAGCAGTTACAAAATATGATGAAGAATTTGATTGTAGAGAATTAGAGGCGGTTTATCTCTCTCTCCCCCCCATTGTCTCCCTCTCCCCCTCCCCCTCCCCCTTCCTCTCCCTCCTTCCCTCTTTCTTTCTCTCTTTGTGGTCCCAAAATTTCTGGCCCCTTTCTGCCACCTTTGAAAATTAGCAGCCTTTTTGTTGTTCTTTTCCCAGTCTTGAAGGTCTCTGCCATCTTTGTTTGTTTGCTTGTTTTTAGAAAAAGCTTTCTCTAGCATCTAGGTCTCTCGTGACACCAGCTTCAGTCCTGCTCCCTGATGATAGCCTTGTTTCTAGTCTCAAAGGTGCTTTTTCAAAAGGCAACTGAGCCATGTTTTTTCCTTGAGGAAGAAGACATTTCACTTCTCATCCTAGAGGCTTCCTCAGGTCAGACTGAATGGTGGGGGGAATGGAAGGAGCATATTCTTTGCAGTCATCTGATCGTTAGCACTCCCCCTGAGAGTTATTGAGGTCACTTGAGGCTTTATCTACTTGAGGGTACAGATACATCCCCAAGTGGCCTCAAAGACTCAACCATGAGGTTCCCAAACCATAGTTTATAATTTAGGATATTGTGCAAATTAAGTCACAATATCTTTTTCAATGGACCACTTCAAAGATAAGATGAGTCACTCTTTTAAATATTGCACTGCAGCTCATGTTGCTCTAACCTTTCAGCTGTGTAAGGTTATGGATACCATCTTGGCTTTTTTGACCCTTCTATATGGATACTTATGCCATTGGCCAAGTTTCTACTCACAACTCTTTCACCACATGTTGGGGTATTGCACCATGCAAAACTTTCCATGCAAAACCCCTGAGCAGCAACACTTTTCCAACCTGATAAGATGTTAAATTATTCAGAGGCTACATCAACAAGCTGTTCATTGAGGGGAGAAGCAAAGAAACTGGCTTGCTTGGAAGAGTATTTGATTTCCTTGCAACTCTGAGTGTTTTCCACTTCAGGGATAGCAAACCAAGATGTTCCGGGTAATTCAATGTACTCTGATGTTCAGTTTTTGATAGGTAAACATTTAACAGATGTCTTCCAGATGCCCCATTCCATACAAAACCCAATGGAAGTCAATCTTCTTTTTTTATATAATGAAAGCAATAGTTTGGTGAATGGAGGTTTTGTTTTCTTTAAACATTATAGCGCCCTACAAATGCACCCATAAACTGCTACTGGAAAGAAATAACAGCTGATGCCTTTGTTTTTCACTTTTGAATGTTAATATTCCCCTGTGCAGCCATGTCCAACTCTTGGGAGGTGTGTGCTCATCTCCATTTCTCCATCTTCCGAAGATGTTTCTGTGATCATGTGGCAGCATGGCAGCATGCTGTAGCACAGAGCATGCAATGAAATACAGAATACTGTTACTGTCATCGTTGCGAGTAATGCTCCCAATCAATTCAAAACTCTGAGGCTGTGGCTTTTCTTAAAGATCCTGTTTATTGGATACATCATATTGGCACCTTCAAATGTGAAATCAACTCTGAATAATTCCCACCTTTGGTATAATTAAAGAATAGATATTGTCCACCTCCTTTGTGTCACAGGTCATGTTAACCAACCAAGCAGGTGATGAACTTCTCATCACTCCCTCCTGCCGTTGCTAGAGCACATTCAGCTGACCTTGGTTCTCATAAGCCTTATCTCTGTTATGTCTAGAAACATTCTACATTCTTCACATTCCCTCCCCCCCAATATGCATGGCAAAATAAAAACAAAGTAAAGCAAAGTATGGTTTCAGCTAGAGCCATTTTGAGAGCTGACAGTCACCTTCCCACCAAAGTGGTACCTATTTATCTACTCACATTTTCATGCTTTCGGACTGCTTAGGTGGATAGGAGCTGGGGCAAGAATGGGAGCTCACCCCATCACATGGGGTTTGGGGCTTGAATCCAGTCTGTCAGCTTTCCAGCTGACCAGCTCAGCTTCTTAACTGCTGAGCCATCATACCCCCTTTGGATGTGTAACAGGCTTGATTTCCAAATGGTAGGTGGGATTTTGAACTCTAAATAACTGCTTTTCCTTGAATGGATATTATGGAGAAAGTCCTCTGTGGAAAGTCCTGCCCTCTTGGCTGCAAGGAGAAGAATAAAATTTCCCCCAAACGAAGCATCTTTAAGTATTAAGCCCATGTCACACTACACCAAGGGGTGGAAAGAGGATGTAAAACGGAGAGAACCACTTGCCATCCATTGGTTAATGCGATGCTTCCGTTCTGTTGTCACTGCCTCCGTTTTTCATCCTCTCTATCCATCCAGCATCCGTCGACTAAGGCTTCCATTCCGCCTTCAAAAATTTTTGAGCTGCTCAAAACTTTTTGAGCGGTTAAAATGTTATCCACACCGCGTCCGTTCTACATCAACAACGCCATACGGGGAACAATCCGTTCTACATCTGTTGTCATCCATTACGCATCCGCTATATCCGCTAGGCATTCCGCCTGCGCACTGCGCAACTCAATCCGCTCCAGCGGAAAAACGGACACAGGGAGAAGCGAAACGGACACGGAACGGATGCCGCTCAGCGTTGAGCTAGCATGAGATGGAGAAAGGATGAAAGCGGATGCAGCTCACATACAAAGATTAAAACAGAAAAAACGTTTTGTATAGGGGACATATCCTCGGATATTTAGGATGTCTGCAGGATGCCTAGAGGGATAGTGTAGTGGGAATGTCTGGTCTTGCAAGCTGAGCGAGGTGCAGGCATCGGTGGCATTATGATGCGTGTGGGTGGCATCTGTGGCATGGCTGGCATTGGTGGCATGGGTGGCATCGGTTGGTGTGGGTGGCATCGGCTGGCATCAGTGGTACCGCGTGGCGTACGATGACCTGCTGCCTAGGACCTGGGAAGGGCTCCTGTGCTGCTGGCGACCTCCTGATAAGCCGTAAGCCTTGGTAGGTGCAGCGGCCTGTCGGGAAAGCCTTGGAAGGGCAGTGACATCAGCCTGGGGTGGGAGGAGCAGGCCTGGACTTGGGTGGAGCAGGTTCAGCTGGCGTCTGGCAGGGTTGTGAAGAAGATACAGTGATCCTGTCCTTCACCACCTGGTACTGTGTTTCGACATGTTCATGAGGGTCTTAGGTTGACATTAGGTGAGGAAGGGCTTGCCGGTTGCGAGGATGGGACGTCAGTGTGTACCAGCTGAGAGAGGAGATCTATGCTGCTCCTGATGGTGTCCCTGAATCTCCAGCAGGGACAGTGTGGCTCTGCCCTTCTTGGTCTGCCTCTCTGCCTTCGGTGGAGGCGCGGCGGGGGGCGGCCGGGCGGCGGCGGGCCCGGGCGCGGCGGGGCGCGGGGGGCGCCGGCCGGCGCGGCCTGGAGCTGGGGGTGGAATGCGGGTGGAACTGTGGTGGAAGTGGCCCTCTCCTGCTCCACTTGCATCAGGGGGTCCTCCATGCTGTCCGCCATGCGGTTAGTAACAGCTGTCAGGCGGCGGTCTCCGTTCGTGGACGCTCCACAGATACCTGCCTGACAACAGGAGCTGGACTCTTTTGCCAGGAAGAGGGACTGGCTCTCAGCAGGCTGCCTGAGAGAGAGGGTTGTGGAGGGGCTGCTTCTCGGTGGCGGATCTCACCCTCAAGAAGCTGCACTTGGCCATCACGTAGGTCTCTCAGTCCATCACTTGACGTGGAACTTGGCCAGATTTCTTGAGGTGCAGCTTCACCGTTACCAGGGTTGCATGCTGCTTTCCACCAGCGAGGAGCAACCTCCGAAGTGCCTAGCCCAGGCTCTCTGCCTTCTCTCTCCACAGCAGCCTGCTTCCTCTTTGATGTCTCAAATAGCAGCCTGTGGTCCTTCTGCCAAAAGAATATTCATTCTCACATCAGCCACTCCAGCACCTCCCCTCAGTGTTCCTTCATTCTTATGGTTGTATTGCCTCCTCTCCCGTTTCACATGTCTGCCTCTTCCTCCTTTGCAGCGGCCATATGCGGCCCTCATCAGAGGGGGCTTTTGAGGTTGTAGGGGCTGCTCCTCAACCACCACCACCACCAGCAGCAGCAACAACAACATGTAGCAGCAAAAGCAGGACCAGCAGGGGACCAGCAGGACCAGCAGAGCACCAGCAGCACAGCAGCACCAGCAGCACAGCAGCACCAGCAGCACCAGCAGCACCAAGCAGCACCAGCAGCACCAGCAGGGAGCCAGGATCAGCCAGCAGCAGCAGTAAACACCAGCAGCGCCAGCAAGGACCAGCAGACCAGGCAGTGACCAGGATCAGAAGCAGCAGAGTAAGCCACCACCAGCCAGCAGCACCAGCGCACAAGCAGGACCAGCAGCACACGCAGCCACAGGAAACACCAGCAGGACCAGCAAGACCAGGAACAGTGCAGCCAGAAGTAAGGCACCAGCAGAAGCATCACCAGCAGAAGCAGCATCAGCAGCAGTAAGCACCAGCAGAAGCACCACCATCAGGTAGCAGCATCAGCAGAAGCGCCACCATCAGAAGCAGCATCAGCAGAGGTAAGATACCAGAGCACCACCTCCAGACAAGCAGCATCAGGCAGAAGGCCCTAGCACCAGAGCAGCGAGACTGGCGCAGCAGAAGCTCCCAGGCAGAAGCAGAGATCAGAACCAAGGGGGTGGAGGGCCTCTCCCTCTTGCCAGGGCCATGGCAGCCAGATCAGCGAACAGATGGGGCTCAGTGCGCGTTCTCTCCTTCTCCCACCCTATGGTTTGTTATGGAGCTCCTCTGCTCGTGCTGCGTGCTGGTGCTCCTGTGCAAGACTGTGCCTGCACATAGCACGGCTCTCTGAAGGTGACTTGCCTTGGGAGCTGCTTCACTTTCATAAACGCGGGGCTGATGCAATGCATCCTCCCCGGCATGCGCACGTCAGAAACACTTTACATCCCGCTAGGCATCCGCTAGGCATCCGCTCTGCAGTCCAACTTTCATTCCGCTTCTGCATCTGCCTCTGCAATTCCGCTCTTTCCATTCCGCGTTTCCACTTTGCTGCGCTCCCCCCGAAGTCTTGCGGTATTGCCATCCGCTCCCATCCGCTTCCATCCGCTAGGCTTCCGTGGAGCATCACTTTTCCATTCCACCCTTACGTCCTCCCCCCGCCATTCCTTTCCGTGTTGTCCGCTCTGCTTAATGCAAATTCAGCGGCACTTTTTGAGAGCGGATAAACAGATGGATGGAACATTTTGCTCGTCTGCTGTGTCCTTTTTACAAACGTTTTTTGCATCCGGCGGCCAGTGTGACAGGGCCTTTAGCTTCCAGTGTCCAACATTAAAGCTGATACATTCAACAGGACTCTTTCCCCATGCACGTAATACTGGGCACTATTGATCTGCTGAAAGACAAACCAATTTTGTCTTCCTGTCCCTTGTGGCTTCTTAAGAAGTGATTGGTGTAATCAAAAGACTTTGCTTTGATTGTTTTCAAACAGAAAACAAGGTCATTGGAGTTCTCAGTTCTATGCCATAGTAATAATAAGTTAATACATTTAAAAATGAAAAGTTGTGGCATAAATCAGCTGTGGTGGTGGTCCCAGAGGTTGGTGGTCCCAGAGGTTGTTGAGGTTGTTTTTTTTGAGCCATACAAAAAAAACACTTGGATATCATTTAGTTTTTCCACCTGTCAAATACAAAAGGCTCCCCTGCTTGGATCTTCAAATAAAATTATTCCGATACATTATGATTTGAGGTCGAAGGTTTGTTCTCTGAGCTTGTGGGTTGGTTTCCGAACATTTCATTACCACACTAGATTCAGCAGAATTTTAAATTTTAAACCAACCCACAAACTCAGAGAACAAACCTTCACCCTGATCCTACATTTGAGCTACAGATATTCACCACTATTGCAAACATTATGATATCCTAGGCTCTTGGGAAGAACTTGATGTGAATGAAAGCCAGTATCAGCTAAAGAATGGTAGCTGAGACTTTACATTGACCAGGCTGAGCCCGAGGGAAGGGTCAAATGCATCATCAGTCTTGAATCCCTTCATGCCCATAAGACATCTAAGTCCAATCCACTTTGAATGCCATTGACTCTTATCTACCACCAATTTGCTTGGGCTGTCAGTAGTTCAGATTCTTGTAGAGAGCTTAAGCTTGCAATACATCTGTCAGGGTTCTGACAGATGCTCTAATTAATTCATGATCCTCAAGCCAAGTTTCAAAAGAAATCCAATTATTTATTAGGAACAACATAGCTCTGCCCTACATTATTTACTGCCCACCTATGATCCTGTTTCCCTCCTCCCGGGGTGTGTCATAAATCACATTCTCCAACTGAAGCTCTTTCATGGGCTGGAGAAAAACACGCCTTTCCCCTTTCCGATTGGCTCTGGTAACTTGAGACACAATCTGAAGAAAGGTATGCATGGAATGTGCTTCTGATCATAGCAACCGAACTGCTCCATCAGATCTCCCCTCCTTCCTTCTTATGGCAATTCAAGAGCAAGGCAGGAATGCTTTACGAGTTGACAAAATCTTTATACCCATTTGAACTGCCTGGATCTCCTGATTTCCCTGGTGTTTGACAACAACAATAATAATAAAAACTCAAACAGGGACAGGAATAGCTGGGTCACAGGAGGTAGGGAAACTTCTGAGCACAGAACACTTTTCTGAGAACTTCATCACAATGAACATGATGAACTATACATTTTTTACAAGGCCATATTTCTGAGCATTCCTTGAAAGATATTTTTCATTTGCATTTTCAAAAAGGATTATACCACTGAGAGGCATTTTTGCATTAAAAATGTATAATATGTTTGTAGTGAGTTCACTTCAAACAGGCAATTTTTTAAATAATTTTTAAAATAAAATAATTTAAAAAAATATTTTTTTAAAAAAAAAAATTTATTGTACATTTTTCATTATTATTCATCACATTTCCAATTTTGCAATGGCAGTGTATTGGCTATATCAAGTCCTTTTAAAATATACATCATATTATACATCCTGGTTGTAACTATTATTCTCATAGTCAGACAGTATAGTCTCTTTTAAATACATAGTGTTGTGTATCATAATTATAACTATTATTTTCATAGTAATACCATAGCACTCTATTACATTTATCACTTTATACACTTTAAACTATATTCACAGTCTGATAGTGAAATTGCTTATATTGTGTGTTTTTACAGATTGGATTTCCCCATTCTGCAGCTTACAAATGGCTCGATTTGGTTGCTTTCAAAACCTTCAGGAAACCATCTAACTTCTTCCCCTCACTATGCAAAAATAAAATAGGTCCAAAGTTTTTCTACTTCCACGTGAAGAATTCTGCCCACTCTAATTTATGGCTTTATGATTTGTTTATTTATTTGTGAGGCTTCTAGGCTACCTCAATCCATTACAATTCTGGACAGAGTATAAAATACAATAAGAACAACACAACAAAACACAGAACTGTATCAGCAAAAGAAAAAGAAATAATTTCAAAAGCATCATTTCAAAAAGGAGGTTCTCACAAGAGAGGATCCATCACCTATGCTGAACAAAGAATGTTCTTTCTGCGCCAACTCAGAAAGCTCAAACTGCCCAAGGAGCTGTTGAACCAGTTTTACAGAGGAATTATTGAGTCTATCATCTGCACCTCAATAACTGTCTGGTTTAGTTCTGCAAACTAACAGGAAAGACACAGACTTCAGAGGATAATTAGGACTGTACAAAAAACAATTACTACCCACCTGCCTTCAATTGAGAACTTGTATACTGCATGAGTCAAAAAGAGGGCCGTGAAAATATCTACAGATCCCTCACATCCTGGACATAAACTGTTTCAACTCCTTCCCTCAAAATGATGCTATAGAGCCCTGCAGACCAGAACAAGACACAAGGACAGTTTTTTTCCGAAAGCCATCACTCTGCTAAACGAATAATTCCCTCGACATTGTTCAACTATTTACAAAGTGTACATTATTATTACTGTTAATCTTCTCACCACTCCTTATCACCCATCCCCTCCCACTTGACTGTTTCCTAGTATGATTTGATTGTTGATTGTACCCTATGACTATCATTAAATGTTGTACGTTATGATTTTTTATTCTTAACAAATGTACCTTTTCTTTATGTATACTGAGAGTATTTACATCGACNATTCTATTCTATTCTATTCTATTCTATTCTATTCTCTATGAGTAGCAGAACCAGCTTTTAAAAGCTTGTTTAAGTAAGTCCTGGTTTCGGGTTGTGTGAATCTTGTGGGAGGAGGATTAGGGGTACAAGGTAACTGTCTTCCAGTACTTGAAGGATTGTCAAGAGAGTAAAGGGGAGTGACTTATTCTGCATAGCACCAGAGGGCAAGACAAGAAGTATGGGGTGAAAGCTTGTTAAGGAGAGATGTAACCTAGAAATAGGGAGAAATTTCCTGACAGTGAGAACAATTAATCAATGGAACAGCTTGCTTCCCAAAGTTGTGGGTGCTCTATCACTGGACATTTTCAAAAATAGATTGGACAACCATTTGACTGAGATGATATAGAGTCTTCTGCCTTGAGCAGGGGTTAGACTGGAAGATCTTCAAAATCCCTTCAAGCCATTCTATGTTTCAGGTGTCATGACAGTGCAAATCCACCCAACTGTGATTTAGCTAACAAACATGATTAAGCAATTATCCAGTTTTGATTAAATGAAACTCAGCAGATGAATACCCAGACATTCAATAAGATCTAGAAAGATGAGAATTCTTATTGCATATATTTTACTTTTTTTTTTAACCTTAATGTCAGTGTTCACTCCTAGTGATTCCCCAGAATATTCCTGCAGTTTTCTTGACAAGATTTCAGAAGTTGGTTGCCATAGCCTCCTTCCTAAAGGCCCAGTCCCACTGCACTTATGGATGCAAAGAGGATGCAAAACATTAAAAAAAGCTTGCCATCCGTTGGAAAATGCTATGCATCCATTGATAGTACATCATTCCATACATGTTTCATACGCTCTATCTGTCGAGCATCGCCTCCACTGCAATTTCATCCGCGCAAGAAGTTTTGAGCTGCACAAAACTTTGTGAACGGATGAACTTTCCGCCGTGTACGATGTACATCTGTGACATATACAGGCACCAAACGTTCTATGTCCGTTATCATCCGTTAAATGTCCGCTGTATCCTCTCTGCATCCTCTGGCCATCCCTCAACTCACATCCGCTGTAGCTGAAAACGGAAAGAGGGAGGAAACAAAAGGTACATGAACGTCTACACAGCGTTAGTAGCACGGAAATAGAAAGGATGTAAGCGTATGCATCTCGTATATAAATATTCAAAATGGACCAAAACATTTGTATTCTGGGATGTACTTCGTATATTTAGGATGTCTGGAGTATGTCTAGAGTATGTAGAAGGCCCCATAGCGGAAACCGATATTTTCTATAAAAAGGGGGAGAAAATCATCTGGATCGCTGGGATGGTGGACCATACAGTCCCACTATGGTTGCACTGGAGTTTATCTATCCACAACATCCTTATCTATTCCAACAAGCATGCAAAGGTTTAACCAATTTATCTAAGTTTTCACCAACATTTTATTAAGTAAACAAAATGAACCAAGTAAACTAAGTGTCCTTAAGCAAAGATAACCTTCATTAACTTTCTTAGGTAAACTTTTATGACTTTATTAAATAAGCAAAATGAACCAAGTAAACTGTATTAAGTGTCTTAAGCAAAGATAAACTTTCTTAGGTAAACTTTATGACTGTATTAAATAAGCAAAATGAACCAAGTAAAGTGTCTTAAGCAAAGATAAACTTAACAAGTAAACAACTCAGTCTCTGACACTATTTTCAGTCACTCTGAGTCATGTCCATGGTCTCAGCTGTTAAGCGGGCAGGGACTGTGGAGGTGGCTGTGGCTTGAGTGCTGGTCTGAGGCACCATTGGGGTGCTTGGCCCGAGAGTACAACAAGGATGGTGTGTTAAGGAAGCTATCCGAGAGCTGACTCAGTCCGTTGAGGTTGAGAGAGCCCTTCATCAAGGACTTGAATGTCAGGCACATACTGATGACAGATTGTCCATTGATGGGCTTGGCTGTGGGGTGGAGGAAGGGTTGGGAGGAGGTGTAGTGGAGCTATCTGGTCTGCAGCTGGGTGAGGACTGGCGTCTGTGGGTGCGATGAACCTGGGCCTGGACTGGGAAGTTCTGCTTCTGCTGTGGCAAGTCCTGGTAGTCATAGCCTTGGTAGGTGAGGGGCTGTTGAAAGCCGTGGAAGGGTTGTGACATCGCCTGGGTGGAGGAGCAGACCTGGACTGGGTAGGAGCAGCTTCAGCTGGGCCTTGAGGGTTGTGCAGAAGTGCTGTGATATTCTGCTTCATCACCTGGTACTGGGCCTTGGGCAGGTCCCTCAGGGTCTGCTCACGTAGGTGATGAAGGTGTTCCGGCTCTGAGGATGCTCTGTCCAAGTGGAACAGCTGAGAGAGAAGTTCTGTGCTGGTCTTCATTGTGTCCCTGATCTCCAACAGCACACTGTGTGGTCCTGGCCCTCCAGTCCTGCCTCTCTGCCTGCATTCTCTGGAGCTGGGGGTGGGGGTGGGGGTGGGTTGGCTCTGGTGGCTGCTGCTTCTTCCTCCATTTGTTGATAGCATGGCGTCATCCTCCAGGGATCCTCCAAGTCTGCCGGCATGGGAGTGCAGCTGTCACGGGGTCTCTGCTGTGGGGCCCTCTGAAGATACCTGCTGGACAGGGTAGCTGGCTCCTGGCTGGAAGAAGACTGGCTGTCTGTGGGCTGTCTGAGGGAGAGGGGTCTCAGAAGGGCTGCTCCTCGGTGGCGACCTCACCCTCCAGGAAACTGCACTTGGCCATGACGTACATCTCCCGGTCAGTGAGGCTTGACAGGGCTTCAGGGGCTTTGGAGCAGCAGGGCCTTCAGAGGCATCAACAGCAGAACCTTCAGGGGTTTCAGCAGCAGGGCCTTCAGCAGCAGGTTGTGTGTGTGCTGCATCCTTTTATATCCGCGGAGCTGACACAATTCATACTCCCCGCATGTTCAGTGAACGCTTTGCATCCGATATACATCCACGTGGCATCCCCTTTGTTTCCTATAGGCATCCGTGATGCATCCGCTTCATTCACTATGCATCCGCCCCTTCCGCTATGCGTCCGCTTCAAAATTCTCCCCTGGAACCCCTTCAGGTATCATCCGTTTCTATCTGCTTTCATCCACTAGGCTTCCTATGAACATCGTTTAACATTCCCCGCTACATACTACCCACGTCCGTTCTTTTCCGTTCTTTTCTGTTCTGTTTATGCAAATTTTCACCACTTTTTAGAGTGGATGACAACAGATGGAGCCACCCCCGAAATTTTGCTCATCCGCTATTTCCTTTATGCATATGTTTTGCGTCCGTCAGCCAGTGGGGACCGTGCCTTAAGGCTGAGAGAGAGTAATGGACTAGAATGAAGCAAATAAACACCAGCACCTATTAAGAGCAACTATCAATGAATTCAAATGGCATGTATGGTGTCACAATCCCAGCTAGTATCTTTTCATGTGTAAAGCAACATTATATGCACATTCAGAAGGGGTAGAATGTGGGTTGCAATCCCTCCCTTTTATTTTGCAGATTTGGGCATACATACCTTATGGATCCCTATAGATCTAAATCAGTTGATTGCCTACTTCCATCTGAGAATGCAGTCCCTTCTTACATCTGGTAAAGTATCTATTTATTTTATTTATTTTATTTGTCAATCACTTATAATAGGTATAAGTATAAACATGAGTAAGAATACAGAAAATAGGTACGAATAAATGGGGACAATAGGACAGGGATGGTAGGCATGATGTAATTTAAATCTAGCACTGCAGTTTGTCTTGCCTTTATTGTACACTGTCTAAATTTCTCTTGCTTCATCCAAAGCAGGAGTCTGTCACTGATGGAACTGGCCCTTTTGCCTTTAGGAAATTTTGGTTCCCAACTGAACTCAAGACCAGATTATATTTGTTTGTTTTGAGGCCAATGGATGAAACATGAAACTGATTTGATGCTAGTGGAATCTGAAGTTGCTTGACCTACTTTTCTTAATGATGAAGTGATAATGTCAAATAATTCCTCTCAAGGAGGAGGACAGTAGATATATAAATATCCAAGATTGTCTGTATGGGGATATTATCTGATTTTCAATCAATCAGAACAGAGCTTTTGATGATCTTCTAATTCAACCCCCTGCTCAAGTGGGATATCCTATCCCATTTCAGACAAATGGGTATCCAATCTCTTCTGGAAAATCTGCAGTGATGAAGCACCCACAGCTTCTGAAGGCAAAGCATTCCACTGGTTAATTGTTTATTTTATTTTATTTATTTGTCAAGCAAGTATTAGATAACAAGTATAAGTATAAACATGATTATGAATACATGAAATGGATATGAATAAAAAGGAACATTAGGACAGGGATGGTAGGCATGATGATGTGCTTATGCACACCCCCTACAGACCTCTTGGGAAAGGGGTGAGGTCAACAATAGACAGTCTAAGGTTAAAGTTTTTGGGGTTTGGGGAAGAAACCATGGAGTCAGGTAGTATATTCCAAGCACTGACCACTCTGCTGCTGAAGTCATATTTCTTGCAATCAAGTTTGGTATGGTTTACCTTGAGTTTGTAACTATTGTGTGCTCATGTATTGTTATAGTTGAAGCTGACATAGTCATTGATGGGTAGGACACTGCAATAGATAATTTTATGTACGACATAGGGTTGTGCATCATCTTTTGTTTCCTTGTTCTAGTAAGGGAGCCCTCCTTGAAGTTACCACCATTGCACCATCTCCATGATCATGTGATTGTGAGTCAAGTGTTGCTTGCAGTCATGATGGTCATGTGATTACAGTTTATGACTTTCACTTCCAGCTTAAAAGCAAAGTCAATGGAAAAGCTAGTAGGAGGTCATAAGTTGACACAATATTATTACTATTTTGCATCTGTATCGCTTAACAGTGGAGTTCCTGGTCTCAGTTACAGTTGTACATGATTATTATCTTATTCCATAAACCAATTGTCCAATAGCCTTCCATCTCATCCCAGATCATCCCAGATCATGAACTGGATTTCTCCTGCATAGCCCAATCACATAGTGTCATCATGAAACACGGGTATCCAGCTAGTGAGAGTATAAATCTAACACCTGGAATCTCACTGTTCATTGGGCAATGACTCACATCATTCCATTCTATTTTCTTACTTTCCAAATTGTATTTCTTGGTTTAATCATGTACAACTTATCCAGTACATTCAGAACCACTTTATCTGTGGGAGGATTAAGTCCCTGACATGAAGTTATGTAAGTAGCAGCCAATAAATGCATATCATAGCCAACCTGTCAAATAAACCTATATTTTACCATAATCATAACCATTTAACAATTGGATCCTGGGTGCAATTATTCCTGTGACATTTTATTTATCATACAAATGCAGTCAGTCCTTCCTGTAGCATATTCCCAAAATACATAAATCAATTTGTCCAAGGTAAGCTGTATATCTAGCAGGATTTAATTAATTCCTCCATAAATTCTGTTCTGAGTTAAACACCACCAAAACTGCAACACAGTCCCTGATCATGTGCTCATAGGTTTAACTTATTCCCAAAGCTAACCTTGGGCCTCTTGTCCTATTTCTCTTAAGTCCATTGTTAAGTCCCATTGTTGTAGAGATGAAATGGTGGATTCATTTAGGTTTCTGTTCAGACCAAATATCACAGATGTTTCCTTCAAATGGGAATCTTAGGCTAGTCACTTGGTTCTGTTGGGATTTTTGTTGCTCTGAAAACTCTTTTTTGCTCTTCTGACCTCATCTATATTCAGTATATAAAAGCCAAGTTATCACGAAATCTCCAGAACTGTAAAGCCTACAAACTTGAGTTCCTCTTGGCTTCTAGATGCTCACTAAGAAAGGATTTTTCGAAATGACCATCAGGCTATTAGTATTTCTTATACCGTAATTAACACGCTCTGATCCTAAGGAGTTTTACACCTACGGTATTGCATCCAGTTTTGTTCAACATATTATAAAAAAGATGTTGAGACTCTAGAAAAAGTACAGAAGAGAGCAACCAGGATGATTAGAGGCCTGGAGACTAAAACATATGAACAACGGTTGCAGGAACTGGGCCTGGCTAGTCTAGTGAAGAGAAGGACCAGGGGAGACATGATAGCAAGTCTTTCAATATTTGAGGGGCTCCCACAGAGAGGAGGAAGGGGGTCAAGCTATTTTCCAAAGTACCTGAAGGCCAGACAAGGAATAATGGATGGAAACTGAACAAGGAGAGATTCAATCTGGAAATAAGGAAAAACTTTTTGACAGTGAGAACAATCAACCAATGGAACAGAAGTTGCCCTCGGAAGCTGTGGGAGTGCCATCACTTGAGACATTCAAGAAGAGATTGGACTGCCATTTGTCAGAAATGGTGTGGGGTCTCCTGCTTAGGTGGAGGGTTGATGACCTACAAAATCCCTTCCAACTCTGATTATCTGTTCTCTGTTACTCGCCCTCCCTACCTGAAAAGAACTCTGTTCCAACTGCCAGTTGCCTCACATTCTGTTACCTCAGTTCAAACTGGCAGACTTTCCGCTCTTTGACCCAGGAGTGGTCAATACCTCACCAAAATGTCAACGTCTTCCATCTATGGAACTGCTTTCGGGCTCAAGGTGGCAGAAGCAATATTCCTTTATGTGTTTCAATCACTGACCACCACTGAGCCAACAGATCATGAACCGGATTTCTCCTGCATAGCCCAATCACATAGTGTCATCATGAAACACGGGTATCCAGCTAGTGAGAGTATAAATCTAACACCTGGAATCTCACTGTTCATTGGGCAATGACTCACATCATTCCATTCTATTTTCTTACTTTCCAAAATAAGTTTAGGCTTCTCTTGTTCCATTGATATCAAGTTATAGGCATGACCTAAACATTAAGCAATAAATCTGGTTTGATTAGCTGTCTATGGATGGTGTGAAAGTGGTGGGTGAAGGCATCACATTTGTGACAAATCTCCCCACTCTCATTTTGCACATCTGCTTCCAAAATGAACCATAAAGAGCAAATGCTAGAATGAGGTTTTAAAAAAAGCTTATTAAATGAGTTTTGTATAAACTGTCAACGTTATTAGATGTGTGCTACTAAAATCCAGGTGGAAAGGATGCTCAGCACGTCACAGAGTAAATCTGCTCCTAATCTTAGTGAAGTAACAATCGTTCGTTTCTCATTTGACAGCCTTGCAAGATAAGTATTCTATTTTTACTCTAAAATGAGTATCTTTGGTCAGGATAAAATGAATTTCATTTCTCTTGGATCAAAGGACATCGGGGAGAAAGCAATTATTTTCATCTCTTCTTATTTAGACCCCTGCTTAGCTTTGAAGTTCACTCTCAGCCTAATCTACTTGACAGATGGATTAATGTTTATTTAAAACTTGGATATTGTATACCATTCTATTGTGTTTTCAAAGTAGCTTGCACAATTTCGAGACATGATGTTTGAAAAAAAACAACAAAAACAGAAGCATAAAACATCTGCCAATGTAATCAGTCCACAGTAAATTACACTGTTCCATATTTGCTCATCTTAAGGCCATATGTTGTACTACATTTTGGAGCTCCGGAGGCTCTTATTTTGGATGCAGTAACTAACAAGGCTGAACCTCTGGAATGAAAATATTGCAATAATTGAAAGCTATGGAAAATTTTGGAAGAAAAATGAAAAGTTCTTTACAGATGAGAAAATCAACTGAGTCTTTCTAGGGAGAATTTTCCAAAGCTAGGATAGCAGTACTGCAAAGATATTTCAATCACCAGCTGCCTTAACTGAAATCAATGAGGAATATGGAAAGAAGTGATACCTTAGAAAGAAAACCTGAAATTAAATGCTAACTTAGTTTAGCTGGAGCATTTATCCTTCTGAATTTATCTTGATTTTGCTTCTCTATAATCTGGTAGAGAATGAATGAGAATGGAGGACACTGGAACAATGTCTCTATTGAAAATCTGTCCAGTTGGTTTCAGATTGTACACCATCTCTACTTTCAGGGGATAGATGAGTCATCATCATCATCATCTAATGACCCCATAATCCCTTGTGGGCTGGAGTCTTCCTGCCAATGTGGAGTTTTATTCAGCAGATATATTCTTATTGTTCCCAGAGAGAGAAATATCTGCCTCTACCTAGGATCAAATTAAAGGGGAAAGATGAGGAATGACACTGGTTTTATCCAGATGGGTGGTTTCCCAATATGAGGTTGGGGAGCAGGGACAAGGTGAGTTTCAGCTGATGTGTGGTTTCTATTGTTGACTAGAATATAAAATCTTTGGGCTAAAAGGGATCTTGGGGGTCTTCTAGTCCAATGCTCAAAGCAGAAGATCTTATATCATCCCAGTCAAATGGTTGTTCAGTCTAATGGAACACCCACAACTTCAGAAGGCAATCTATTCCATTGATTAATTGTTCTCACTGTCAGGAAGTTTCTCTTTCCTTCTAGGTTGGATCTCTCCTTTACAAGCTTCCACCTTTTATTTCTTGTCCAGCCATTTGGTCCAGTACCCTCTTTTCTGTGACAGCTCAAGTACTAGAAGACTGTTATGGTTTGCCGGCAGCCTATGCTGGAGGCAGCAGAATTGGACAGTGGGGAAGAACAGGGATCAGTCCAGGACTCTGGGGAGGACTCAGACGATGGTCCTGCGTCCAATGCACAGATGGGGCCAGGACCATCTGGGAGTTGTATGCTGACTCTGGAGCCTCCAGAGTCTGGCAGCAGCGAGGCAGAGGACCCAGGGGAGCCTGTTCCCAGTGCACATGTGCACAGAGCTGCTAGAAGGCAAGAGCAGCTGAGNGGCAGCAGCGAGGCAGAGGACCCAGGGGAGCCTGTTCCCAGTGCACATGTGCACAGAGCTGCTAGAAGGCAAGAGCAGCTGAGACAAAAGGGGCGGCTTGGGAGTAAGGCTTGGAGGTGATTGCCTAAGGTATAAAGGAAGTGCAAAGGAAGGGAAACCTTTGCAGGAAGCAAAGTCATTCGCTCTGTTCGGATTAAACCTTGAAGCTCTGTGTGGACTTTGTACTTTGGTTGTTTTTTTATAGTTTATTTTGGCACTTTAGTTGTTGGCAGCAATTCAAAGCAGAGAAAGGTGAGTGCTTATCTTGAGGGACTGTTTGGGACTCATTACAGGTTGAGAATGCATATAATTCCCAGCACTGAAATAAACAAGAGTTGTTTGGACTAAGCATGTGCTTAATTACGGTCTCAGGAAGCCTTGGTCAGAACAAAGACAGTCATATCCTGGGACTGCTCTTGAAGATGACATGGAATCTACAGAATCCAGCTACCTGTTTATAACCAGGGCCTGGTAGTCCCACTTGTACAGTCCTACATGGCTTAGATTGTCTTCAGACAAAGTCTGCCTCCCATGTCCAGCTTAGTTGGGAGAGGAGACCATGGGTGTTAAAACTCACAGAGTTGGCATACACAGGAGCAGTCACTTCTGAAATTTGTTTAGTGCCCACCATTGAATCTCCTTTAGAACATCGGTCTCCAAACTTGACAACTTTAAGACTTGTGGCTTCAACTCTCAGAGTTCCACAGTCAGCTGGCAGACAATTCTGGGAGTGGAAATCCACAAGTCTTAAAATTGCCAGCTTTGGAAACCCTGCTTTAGAAAATTGGTTAAATCAGGTCTCTTCTGCAGCACAGTTGAAGAAGGATATTTTAATTGAGGACAGCAACATATCTTGCTTCCAGCTGTTCATGTTAACATTTATTTTATGGTTGTTTAAAGTTATTGTAAGCTGCCTGGGGTTGCATGAATAGGTGGCATACAAATAATTTTAATAAATGAATGATGCATCTCTCAGTTAGAAAACTCATACAGTGCAAAAGCAAATCTCATTAAAGAATCCATTTCTCTCCTACAAATTGAGGTTAATTTAGGTGATTAAAAGTGCACCTCAGCTGGAATACTGTCAGCGCCTTTTAGATCACTTGCCTTGAAATAATTTTAGCCTCTGAATTACCAGGGAGAACGGGAATGGTTGCTATGGTAATTTCTCCCTGCCATATTACTCTTCTAGAATCTGCCCCGTGGAATTTTGCAAGTTAATGGAATTTTGTCATTTGCAGAGAGAGAGAAAATGCTTCCTCTTTGCTACAACATAACGTTCGATTAAACAGATTTGACCATGGGTTTGTCATAGTCTCTCACTGATTCCCCTCCTCTTTTGATTACATTGTAAAAAGAAAGACAGTGATCTAACTTAATGTTTCTCAATTTGGGCAACATTAAAATGGGTGGATTTCAACTGCCAGAATTCTCCAGTGAGCATGATTTAAAATGTGTGGACTTCAGTTACCAGAATGCCCCAATCTTGGAAACCTTAAGAGAGGTGGACTTCAACTCCCAGAATTCCTCAGCTAGTTAGAAGATTTTTCAATTGTAAGTTGATCCTTAAATGATAAGAGATTATCTGAGATTATCTTGCTCACCTCTTTCATTTCCAAAAATTTTGGAGTGATAAAAATTAAAATTCAAAATAACGAAGTGGAACTAAATTGTCAGCTTATGTGTCAGAACCTATAGGAACCTCTGGTTCATATCAAACAATGCAAAAACAAGCATGGCATAATTATTGTCAGAAGTTTTAGAATTTTATGACTTCTCATTTCAAACCTGAGGTACAAATGTTCTCCTTTATTGGTACTGCTTCCATACTTAGCTGCTGTGTCATACTTGCTGCAGCTATGAGCCAAAGAGGCACAGTGGTTAGAGTGCAGTACTGCAGGCTACTTCTGCTGACTGACTGCTGCATACAATTTGACAGTTCAAATCTCACCAGGCTCAAGTTTGTCTCAGCCTTCCATCCTTCCGAGGTGGGTAAAATGAGGACCCAGATTGTTGGGGGCAATGGGCTGACTCTGCAAACTGCTTAGAGAGGGCTGTAAAGCAGTATGAAGCGGTATATAAGTCTAAGTGCTACTGCTATTGTCCCAAATTACCCACCTCGTTCAACGTTCCCACTAAAGTGTTGCGATGGGTTTATATTCCAAGATGCACGAGACAATGTTATATAGCCTGTTTATGTACGGTGTGTGTTTTGGAGTTTAGAAGAACAGGTGCTAGCTTTATCGAGAATTATAGCTTCTGGTGGACCAGACTAAGCCTGTTCAAGTTTGCTTTGTTTATGCCTTTGGGATATCACTGTTAGGATTTGGGGAGGGACAGCATAGCACAACTCATACAAAAGATTGATTGTATGCTCATTTTACTGTATATAGTGTAATTACAGGGGTGAGTTGTGCAGTGGCCTAGAGGTGGAGCTCTTGTCTCATAATCAGGTGGCTGTGAGTTTGATCCTAGGCAGAGGTAAATATTTCTCTCTTGGCACACTGAGAATGTATCTGCTAAAAAAAACCCTCTGCATTGGTGACAGGAAGGGCATCCAGCCAGGAAACACTAAGCTCCATTTGGTTGCCCATACTCCACCTCTCAAGGGATTATGGGGTCATTAAAAGAAGAAAATGATGATGAGTGTAATTAAAGGGGTGTTCTGATGGCTCAGCAATTAAGCTTGTCAGCTGGAAAGTCGGCAGCCCAAGTTCGAGATCCGAGCGCCACATGACGGGGTGAGCTCCCATCCTCGCTCAAGCTCTTGCCAACCTAGCAGTTTGAAAGCATGCAAATGTGAGTAGATAAATAGGTGGGAAGGTAACCGCTCTCTGTGATGTCATGCCAGCCACATGACCATTGAAACATCTTCAGATAGAACAGACTTAAAGGCCTTGGCAACGATTAATGGAGTAAAATCCGCAAGTGTAATTATAGAAAACTTAGAATGAGACTGTACTGATGTGGTTAATGTTGAAATGTTGATTCTTGATTTATTGTTAAGGTTTGAAAGGTGGGCAGGCAAGTCTACCCATGCAGGCACACAGCCATGTGGACATTAAATCTACTTTAAACTTATATTTAATTTAAATGCCTACCTGCCTATGAACACATTACTGTTCTCTGTAATTTACAGCCTTGGTATAATTGTCTTCTGTTCTGTTCTCCTTTATTGGTGTCTTCTGTTGCCTTAGGTGCACTTCATTTCCAACTGTTGTTCTCATGGCTTTCTCTCTCTCAGTAAATAAATCCAAATTTTATGCAAACTACTTTGGGGTCCATTTAGTTCAGATTCAAAGAGTCTAAGACTTTCCAAATGCTGGAGAACAACAGCCCCCACTTCATCACTGGCCACGGTGGGACTGAGAGTAGTCATGATGGGATTTAGGGAGAATCACTGAAGTGTCAATTAAGGCTTTAATATAGACTGAACTGGTAAATAATTAGATTGATTGATAAGGTGCTAGCTATTGACAATGGCACAGATAGACCTCTGATGAATGGAATAAAATAAAATAATAAAAGCTTTTTTCTTGGAAAAAGTGGGTTTTTTCTTGTATCTTTGGGGGATATCATGATGACATGATTAGTGAGACTTAAGATATTGAGGGTTGGGAGTTGAGGGCACCCTAGACTACATTATTCTCTGGATTTCTAGTGCCTTCACACTCCAGTTATTTTATTAGGCTATGGAGACATTCATTGTGAGCCTACAGTTAAAAGATGTTTATTCTTCAGTGTTTTTAATGCTGCTATGCCATTTGTGGGAGCATGATGGCTCAAAAGCTAAAGATGCTGAGAGAGCTTCTCAGGTGGAAAACTGACAGTTGAGGTTCAAGACCCAAGTGCTACACGATGTAATGAGCTCTGGTTCTTTGCTCCAGCTCTTGTCCACCTAGCAATTCGAAATCATACAATTGTGAGTAGAAAAATGGGCACCACTTTGGTGGGAAGGTAACAGCATTCCATACTTATAGCCATGCTGGCCATATGATTACAGAAATTGTCAGCTCAGAAAAAAAAGTTATGGAGAACTAAACTGGAAAATGAACCTACCATATTTGAGCTCTAGAGCAATGCTTATCAACCTCCAGCATATAGCTGGAGAATTCTGGGTGTTAAAATCACACATTGTAAAATGGCCAAGGTTGAGAAACAGTAGTTTAGAGGAAAGGGATATGGAACATTCATTTCCTTGTGATTGCCAAATAGATTCAGGTAGTCCTCAACTTACAGTAGTTCATCTAGTGACCGTTTGAAGTTACAAGGGAACTGAAAAAAGTTACTTATGATCTAAAAATATGCTAAGAAAGGAAGGAAGGAAGGTAAAGAAGGAGAGAGAGATAAGAAAGAAAGAAAGAAAGAAAGAAAGAAAGAAAAGGGAGGAAGGGAAGAAAGAAAGAGGAAGAAAGAAAGGGAAGGAAAGAAAGGTCATATATGAAAATATGACAATTTTTCACAGTTCTGACCTTTGCAGCATCCCCATGATGATGTGATTGAAATTCAGACACTTAACAACTGGCTCATATTTATGATGGTTGCAGTGTCCGACTCTCAGAGTCATGTGATCGCCATTTGTGCCTTTCCGATAAACAAAGTCAATGGGGAAGCCATTGACTTTGTTTAAAAGATTCGCTTAAAAACCACATTACTAACTTTTACCAACTGCAGGGATTCACTTGGGTTGAAGGGGCAAAACCCACTTAACAGTCTCTCTCAGCAACTTAAATTTTGGAACCAATGGTGGTTGTAAGTTGAGAACTATCTATACTGGCCCTCATTTTGTCAAGAGGCAAATCCAGTGGGCTGCTGCCAGTTCAGGTCAGTTCTAGCAAACCAATATGAATCACAAACATTTCGCTCCACTGCCCCTCCCCATCCTGTCTTACATTTCCTTCTTTTGTAGCTCAGCTGATTCGCGCAGCAAAGTGGAAGCCTCAGCTGTTCTACTTACCAGGGAAGGCTAGAAGGTGAGCCAGAGAGGTTCAAATTGTTGCATGTTGAATGCTGCATGTGCACGCGCTCAAGGAACTGGTTGTTAAACCAGTTGCAGCCCACCACTGGGCAAATCCCCCTGGCAAACATTACATGAGAGCATTCATTGTGACCTTCTGCCAATGTCCCAGTACAGTATTCCACACTAGCTGAAAAGATCAGCCTATTTCTCCCAGAGAGAAAATGATAGGAATGCAATTTTTTTTTTGAGCAGCTGAGTTAATAATACCTTCTGGACTCTGGTATGTATTTTAATAATCAATAATCAGATGTTCCTTCTGTCAAGGTCTTTCAGGCACTGGTTGAATAATGCTGGTCTATCCATCCTTTCTGAGCTTCTCAAAGTGATTTAGGAATTGCTCCTTTCTTTCCATTCAGCCTGTATGGAGCCTCAGGTGTCTTCCTGAATCCCCACTGCAGTGTAATCTAATGATTCTGAAGGGAACAATTTGTCATTACTGCCTGCTTAATATTTTGCTCTAAAGATAGCACCAAAGGATAAATACCTCTACCGATCTTTGAGCTTATGCATGCCATTAAAAAACAACAACAAACCATATCTGCAACTTTATATATATATATTAAATGTAATACACAAATAGGTAATTAATGTGATTGATGAAAAGTGTCTGATAATCCTGACTTGCAATAACCTCTCTCACTTGTCTTCATTCAGACAGCAGCATGTAATTTCTACGTCTGTATATTTACTTGTGCAATCCTCTTTCTTCTCCTTCCTCTTGATTTTAACCCAGCCCGTTCATTTCTGGAGGATCAACTTTACTGGGAGGGAAAATATTCTCAGTTACTTTCTAGTTTATTTTGCATACTACCATTTCTTTGGGAATTAATTAAAATGGATTGATAAGGGTTAGAAGAAGAACCACTTGCAAAGGAAAATCAATTGCTGTTTCATAGGTTATGTGGTTTCTGCACCATGGTGACGCAGTGGTTAGAATGCAGTATTGCAGGCTAAATGAGCTCACTGCCAGCAGTTCGATGCTGACTGGCTCAAGGTTGACTCAGCCTTCCATTTCTCTGAAGTTAGTAAAATGAGGACTTGGTGTCAACTCTGAATCGAACCTGGCTGAAGCCATCTTGTACTGCTTCATAGTTGCCATGGACTATCAGGGGGGAATAGTTAGACCATCTTGTAGATAAAATAAAGAGCTCTCTCATAGGAACCAAGGTCATCTCAACAGGTGGCAGTAGCAGGAGGCCAAGGTGGTCGAGGGAGCCCGCCATCTGCTTTGATTGGACAATGTGATCTGTGATACCTGGAGAGGGAACCGTTTGCTCTTTTAATTACATGGGAACCGCGGAAAATTTGTAGAGATGGTTTTCACTGGCTGTACTAATATGATGTGTCCAATAAACATGTTCTCTTGAAGAATGATCCTGCCTTGGGGTTCTGATTCCTTTGGGTGTGTTGACACTCTCGCTGACACTCAGATTGTTGGGGAAATATGCTGACTCTCCAAACCGCTTAGAGAAGGGGTCCCCAACCACTGGTGGGCTGCTACCAATTTGGACCAGTTCTAGTGAATCGGTACTTCCAGTCAGCAGTTGGCCACACCCACCTGACCCTCCCCTTTCCTGTCCTATATTTCCCTCTTTTTTAGTTCAGCTGATTTGCATGGCACAGCGGATTGCTTGGCTGTTTTACTCACCAGTGCTGACATAGAAGGTAAGTTTTTAAGCTTAAAATGGGTGGTTTTTGAACACTGCACGTGAAGCGTTCACCAAACCAATTATTAACCAGTTGCAGCCCACCACTGTCCCCAACCCCTAATCTGTGAACTGGCACTGGTCCACAGTATGCCAGAAACTGGGCTACACAAACAAGCAAAGCCCCAACTGTGGGATGCAGGCAGCATGGGAAATAACACCCCACCAGTCCATGGAAAATCTTCTCTCCACAGAACCGGTCCCTGGTACCCAAAAGGTTGGGGGCCACTGGCATAGACAGTGATGTAAAGCATGATGAAGTGGTATATTGTCTAAGTGCTATTTCTATTTTTGGTTGTAAGATGTAGCTCAGCCTGTTAGGTTTACTATCTATTGCTACCTGACTTGGCAGGTCCACTACAGTCCACTTACCAAGTAGTCTAAAATCTGATGATGTCACCTAGTTTGGGTAATGAAACACCTGCAAGAAAACAATCAAGCTCAGATGGCATCAAGGACCACTCAGACTAAAATCTGCAATTGGAGATATGGTCACATCAAAAATTCAATCTCGCAAGATGATGGGGGGGAGGGGTGCAACCAACTAGCAGCTTATAAAAGTCTACATAAAATATAAATGTCTAATAAGTTAACACCTGCTCGAATGTCACTCCAACAGTTCTAGGAGAAAGAATTCTGCAAATCTTGATTGAGAAAAGAAACCATTTTGAGCCCTAAATCAATCTTGAGCTGGAAATCGAGAGAGAGTGAGCAGATGCAGCTAATATAGTGTGGGTATAATTCTCCACCTTGGTGCCTCCCAGACATATTTCAACTCTCAACACTTCCAGCTGGTAGGTCCAAAGGTTTATAAATCACAAATTGCTATAAACTGAAGCACAGTTGGGTACTCTGGTCGGTTATGGCTTTGACTGATGGGAGGGTGAAATCTCTTATTTTTGCTTGAACTTCCTGTACATTTCAATAGGATATTTCTTGTAATTCAGAGATTATTTGTTACCTGCATTGCATAAACCAGCTTCTTAAAAAACGAGATGGTTAGAAGGTGCCTATTTAATTTCTCTTGAAGAAATCACTGCAAACTGATCTGATAATAAATGTTAGTCTAAGGCGAGAAATAATTCTTTGGATAGCTTCATGTGATGCCATAAGCCATCCTTTCTTTAACTATGGGTGACTTAGTAAATGTATAAAAATCTTTTTAAAAAACAGGCATAGCTTTGGTTGCCACTGTCTGTATGTTTTTTTATCACACCCTGCAGACACTTCTGATTTGCACCGGGTAATGTTTTTGCTGCAGCAACTCTTCTCTGTCTCTGCCCCTTGAATCTATGATACTGTTGGTTTTATTTATGTGCATATAGATGGAATGCTTAAAAGAGAGTTCATTGCACTGGCGGAATCATAAATTACAGATTTGGAAGTGGCCATTTAGATCACAGTATCCAAAGGTTTGTTCTGTAGAAGAATCCAAATTTTAGCATCCCTTACAAATGGCTGGCCTTCACCAGGCTGGTGTAAGTGATGAACAGATAGACCTGGAAAGTGGGGTTAAATGTTTCATCAGTTTGGAATCATCACAGAAACTAGAAACCCAAATCCAGCCCTTTATGAATTCTGTTGACTCTTATTTAGCACCAATTTAGCTTTGCCCATTGTTGTTGTTGTTCGTTGCGAAGTCATGTCTGACCCATCGCAACCCGACGGACAACATTCCTCCAGGCCTTCCTGTCCTCTACCATCTTCTGGAGTCCATTTAAGCTCATGCCTACTGTTCCGTCCGGGAAGAAGCGCGGGAGACCGGGTTCCAAACAACAACTCTTTATTTCAAACCACTAGGTAAAGAAACGGAACATGGCCCCAGCCGCGGCAGCCCTTTATATAGCGGCTAGCCTGCCGGCTTGTGGCCAATGACACTTGTTTAATTCTTCCCGCCGCTTGGTGGCTTCCCGGATTGGTTCCTAGCGAACCAATCCGTAAGTAGCCTTTTCGGCCAATCAGAATGAAGTACTTGGAACCTACCAAATTCCATACAGAACACCTACTGCTTGAGTGACTTCGTCCAAGTGCTTTTCCCTACTTTCTTCAATTTAAGCCTAAATGTTGTGATCTGAGCCACAGTCAGCTCCTGGTCTTGTTTGTTACTGACTGTATAGAGCTTCTCCGTTGTTGGCTACAGAGCACATAGTCAATCTTGATTTCTGCATTGATCATCTGGTGATGTCCCTGTGTAGAGCCATCTCTTGGGTTGTTGGAAAAGGAAGTTTGCTGTGACCATTGTATTCTCCTCATAAAATTCTATGAGCCTGGGCCCTGCTTCATTTTATACTCCAAGGCCAAATTTGCCTGTTATTCTGGTTATCGTTTGGCTTCCTACTTTAGCATTCCAATCCCCCAGGATGATTAGGACATCATTTTTTGGTGTTAATTCTATAAGGCGCTGTAGGGCTTTATAGAACTAGTGAATTTCATCCTCTTCAACATTAGTAGTAGATCAGGTTCCTGTGTAGAGATAGCAATAATAAACTCTTCGGTGCTTTGAACTTGGTGAGTGCTCCTGGTTATTTGCACATGACAACTTCCTGGGGAATTCTGGGAGTTGAAGTCCACACTGTGTCAGTGTGCCTTCTCTGCCTTAACTGTTCTTATGAGGAAATTCTTCCCAACATTCAGAATTTACCTTCCTCTGGAAAGACAAAAAGCAGATCTTGACATATACTGTATCTGAAGGGATCTGTATGTAGCCTTCCAGATATCATGATCTTCTTTTAATGACTACATAATTCCTTTTGGGGTGGAGTCTGGTCAAATGAATGGAGCTAGCAGAATGTTTACTGGCTGGATGCCCTTCCTGTCACCAATGTGGAGTTTTGTTCAGTGGATATATTCTCATTGTGCTGTCTGTAGCCTTCCAAGTATATGAGTCACATATGTGTGATGGATAGCTATGTAAAATAAATGAATGAATGAAATATTTTAAAAGTATTCAAAAAGTGCTACACATGCCTTCCTTTTTTTCAAAAGCAAGAACTGCAATTTATCTCTCCTCTTCCCTTAATTGTTCCTCACTGCTTCCCTTTGACCCATTCTAATAGAACGACTATTTCTTCTGATTTTGTAACTAGATTTCTAAAGGCACAGGATCCTAAATTTTATTTTGCTTTTGGGGAAGTAATCGTAGAGTAAGTATTGACTGGTTGAGCTGACTCTTATTCTACAATCTTTTCCATGCATTTTATTGAGACAATTCCTTTTAGAGGGAATTGTCAATAGGCTTTTAAAACAAAGATCAGCCATCTGTCCATATTCTCCTATTCCAGCACAATGTATCTTGAATTTCTGTGTGATCTCTTTTTCTACAGTACCTGCACGCATTCTCCCTTACCTTGATTTTTTTTTACATGAAGAATTTCAATCTAGCCCTGAATATACCTACTCCTATTGCAACTTTTTTACCAAATAATTGCAGGTTATTAGTCTCCTTCTGGGATACTATAATGTAACCATGAGTATCACCGCCCCTATCTTGGATCTTAGAAGGCATTGTTGGGGTGATATGATAACAGTGTTCCAATATCTAGGGTGCTGTCACAAAGAAGAGGAGGTCAACCAAAACCAGAGGTGGTATATTCAGCAGGTTCTGACCAGTTCTGGAGAACCGGTAGCAGAAATTTTGAGTAGTTCAGATAACCGGCAAATACCACCTCTGACTGGCCCCACCCCCATCTATTCTCTGCCTCCCATTGAGTCCCAGCTGATTGGCTAGGTCTCCTTTGGTTGCCCTGAATAGGAGAACAGTGCTGGAAAGCAGGCTAGTGGGGTGGGGAGGGAATGGGGATTTTGCAGTATCCTTCCCCTGCCATGCCCACCAAGCCACACCCATGAAGTCATGCCACAGAATCGGTAGTAAACAATTTTTGAATCTCATCACTGACAAAACCCAGTTGCCCCAACCCTATTTCAAATCACGGGACATACAGGTCATAAAAAGGAGAAAACCAAGTTATTTCATCGAATCATAGGGCTGGAGGCGACTTTGGCGGTCATTTAGTTCAACCTCCTGCTCAGTGCAGGAGTCCTCATATCATCCAGTCAAATGGTTAACCAATTTATTATTCAACAGCTCCAGTGATGGAGCACCCACAACTTCCAGAGGTGGAGGGGGGGAGGTAGGTAAAGCCCATGTCACACTGCACCAACAGATGGAAAGAGGATGTAAAATGGAGAGAAACACTTGCCATCCGTTTTAATACGTCGATGCATCCGTTCTGTACTCTCACTTGCGTCCGTTTTTCATCCTCTCTATCCGTCCAGCATCCGTACTATTTGGACAATTCTCATTGCTCAAACAAGTGTTTGAGCTGCTCAAAACTTTTGAGTGGAAACATGTTATCCATACAGCGTCCATTCTGGCATCACCGCTAGGCATGACGGAGGGAACATCCGTTCTGCATCCGTTGTCCATCCGGTTATGCATTCCGCTATAAGTCTCGCTAAGGCATCTGGCTGCGCGACGCGAGTCTTGGCCCCGCGCAACTCAGCGGTAAACGGACGGCAGGGAGGAAGTGAATGGTACGCGGAATGGCACACGCAGTGGTTAGTAGCGAATCGGACAGAGAAAGGAGATGGCTAAAAACGGATGCAGCTCCGCAAAGCATAAAAACGGAAAAAACGTTTGCAGAGGGACTATTCGGCGCTCTCAATCCGCTTCATCCGCTAGGCTTTCCATTCTCACAGTCCAGCTTTTCCCTCCACCCCTACGTCCTCCCCCCTGTCGCGTTTTGCTTCCCGTGTTGTCCCGCAGCGTCTGGGTTTATGGCAAATTTTTGCCCCTTTTTGAGAGGCGGATTAACTTAACGGATGGAACATTTTTCTGATCGTACGCTGTTGTCCTTTTTGACAATAAACGTTTTTTAGCTCCGTCGCGGCCAGTGTGACGGGCCTTAGTTCTTATTCCATTGATTAATTGGTTCTCACTGTCAGAAAATTTCTCCTTTAGTTCTAAGGTTGGATCTCCTCTTGAACAAACATTCCACTGTTATAATTTCTCGATTGTTGTTCTTGTTTTCTTAGCAGCTTTCCATCTACACAACTGCATGGACCATGTTGACTTATTCTTTTAGCATTCAACAGCTCTTGTTTGGCTGAAAGAAAATATTTACACTCCCTTGCTGTGATTGTGATAGTTCCGGCTTGTTGCCCTCCCGGCTGCGTCTGATACGTTATGAAACTATAAGCAACTGCTCCGTTGACAGTCTAGGGAATTTTTATGGTTTCAAAACAAAATAGGCTGGATCAGATTTTGGGGGTAAGATTTCAACTGTGCTGGAAAGGCTAGAGGCCACACTGGCAACATTCCCTGTAACGATAACTTCTAACTTCTTCTAACTCTCTGGCAATGCCTCGAGAGCACCGGTTTTTTAGAGATAGCAAGGACTGGGGATAAAAGAGTCCATGAAATGCAAACTGTTAAGATATCTTGCAGTGTACTGCACACTCAGATAGGGGCTGTTCCGGAACTGGTGGGAATTTTGATGAAGGCGTCATTGGCGGTCGAGCTGCGGCAGCTAGCGATATAACAAGGGACCTGCCGCAGTTTCCATGACCCTTTCCAGTTTCCATGTAAGATGAAAATAAAAAGAGAAAAATCAACCATGGGGCTCGCGTCTCCATTTTCCCCCACAATGTAACCCTGGCGAGTGAAAGGCGGAATACTGGAGACAAAAAGTGGGAGGCCCCTCAAAAAAACAAGAAAAAATGTACATGTGGCAATGGAGGACTCGAAGCGAGACGAAAATAGCCAGGAACAACTTTGCCACCCGCCAAGCATTCAAACCCAGAAACTGAAGATTGGAAATCCTACAATCGACTGATTCCTCAATGTTTCTAGAAGGGGAGTGATCTCCAAGGAATCTCTGAACATAGTAAGAGAACTGTTTTTCCTCACCACTCGCGGTCCCGCAGTAAATTCAGAATGGCAAAGGCTTAGCATCCACCCACGATGTGGAAAGAAAATGGCTGCGCGGATGGACTTAGATAAATTACTCGCAAGCCATTAATGCACCGGAGCTTGTTCTGCTGCATAAAAGAGACGAAATTTTATTTAAACACGACCAGAAGCGCAAGAAAAGAGAACATCGGAAGAATGTGTGTGGCAGCAACTAAGTAGACATTGGTGGAGCATGCAAATTCCTAAACCCTGGATGAGGCCTATGAGGGGACCACAGTGGTCCTTCAGGACTAAAGGACCTTACATTTTACAGGGTCAACTGCTAATAAAACCTAAAAATATATAAATTAGCAGAGGCAAATTGAAGAAAAGCCAGGACCACTAGATCGGCAGACACATGCGAAACAAATGAATAAGCAAACAAAGGAAACCCCAAAAGGACCTCATCAACACGACATAGCAGAACATCAGAGGAAACTCAAAACGTCATCACCTGCGCACAACACACCCACGAGGACAGCCTATACAGAACCCTCTCCAGTCAGAAGACGAAGGGAAGAGAAGAGGTCAATCACTCCGGTCGGAAAGAAAAGGCAGATGGGAGAGGAGCAGGAAGTTCAGAATTCCCTTGTGCGGGTGCGAAGGAGAACCATCCACAGTTCCGAATGCCGTTGTTTTTCGATACGCCCTGATTTGCAGTATTGTTGACGGCGCCGCGCCGCGAAACATAGCTAATGGAGCATGCCAGAACAGAAAATAACATATAGCCCTAGACCAAAGAATTTTGGGGGGGAAAATAACTTTCTTCTGCCTTGTTTTTCGCCCCCTCCCAGAGAAAGGGAAAAGGCAACACAAGAGAGGCCATTGCAAATCAAGAAAACAGAAAAAGCAGTGTGAGAGAAGCAATAGAAAAGAGAAACAACACATAATCAGATAACGTGTTGGGTACTCGAACTCAATAATGCAAAAAAGGTACACTGTGCAAGTCACCAAAAGAAGGTAAATCATGAGAGATTGGAGGTGGACTACAGGCTTGTACCGTTATCAATGGTTGTCGTGGAATACCAATAAAAAGACTAATAGTGCTGAATATAAGAAAGAGAGAGCTAGAAAATACAAAAAACTCACAGTTTCGATCTAGAAAGACTACCAGGGAAAGACAGAATGTCCAAGTAGTAGGAACAGGACATTTCAAAGTTGATTCAAAAAACATATTAAGTCCTTCTCATATAACCATAGTCGTCGCGGTGATCACCCCAGCCTAAATGGGACTTGAATGGTTTGCGCCATTAGGAATCTGGGGTAACCAGAATAAATAACATCATTGATTGAGTACAGACTGGGAAGCAGAACCTGATGAAAGAATTCCAGGACGTCTTCAAACGGTAGAACTGGGCAAGTACCATTCAAGGGTCCCTATTTCCATTTAATTTTGAATCCAAAAATATAGGCCCAAATAAGGCTAAAAGCGGAGGTGAGTTCCCTGTTTGTGTTAACATAGCGCTAAATAATTGATCAAAGCAATTAGATAAAGGCTTATTGGCATCAATAGGGGGTTATTAGAAGCAATAGACCACCGTGAGGTTATCACCACGCCAATTGTTTACTCCTATAATTAAACCAAGATGGGTTCCATGCGGCATTCTGCAGAGAGTTACAAGGCACCACCCTTAACCATTTATGCGTTGTACAACAGAAGGTGCATACCCAGTTCTGGTGGTACAGAACACCTATATACATTTCTCTGGGGGAGAGGTAGAATCATTCACAAAATTGGACCGTTGAGCAAGAGCCTATGAACAGGCATTACCTTGCGTTCGGGTCGACCCAGGAAACAGGGCAAGCACAAACAATTTGAAACCGTCGTCACAGGCGGGGGTCGATGTCAAATGCATACAGAACTTTACAATTTGGGAGTTTAAGAGTGCCCATGGGTTTTCCAGAGACTTAATGGAATGGCCTATTTAACAAGGATAAGCGGGGTGGTACCAATACTGTTTGGGTTGACGTGACTGTATTAGTATCAGTGCTAAGGGAAAAGAACAGCTAGAAGTGACCGCCCTAAGCCGGGAGGTTTTTAAAAAAATTAACGGAGGTGGGACTTTAAAGTCTACAAAGAAGAGAAGTGCAAATTAGCACAACGCTCGACAAAGTTGAATGTTTCCGTGGGAGATATCATCATAGACAAAGAGAGGGGATCACGCGACCACTCGAAAGTTTGTATTTCTGTGCCACATGACGAAGGAACAAGGTAGTTGGAAGACAGACCGACTATTGCACAGGAAACGGGTCTGCCTTGGACTAGAAGGAAAGCTTTGCCTGGACCTGGGGACCAGTACCAAGAAGAAACAGCATTCCAGGGATATAAAGGACTGTTTTGTAAAAAAACTTTTGTACAGAATCAGACTGTGTGCTAATACAATACAGCGAAACCCTTGCCCACTGTAAATTAACGATGCGATGGTGCTCAGCCATTTGGCAATGGCATAATACAACTTGAATCTACCGTACAGGAAAGAACAATAACACACACTGACAGCCCTGAGCCATTCCCTCCCTTACCTGATTTAGAAAGATGATGCCTGCACACCACATCAAACAACTGCATGGTTAGAGAACATGGGAAAACCGTCCCATAACACGCAACAGACATTGTCTAGGGGAAACCGCGGAGATGACCCAGAAAAGCTGGCGCGGATTTTTAAATTTTGGGTAGGGTTAGTGGTGGCCAGAAGCACTGCTAGTGATGAGATGTTCAAACCATTTTCGATGGACAAACCGAACTCTCGATTTTTAAAAGAATGTATAACTATGGCGGGGTAAGGGTGATCATAACAGACAATAATGAAAGAACGAATACTTGAGTTATTTAACATGAGATCAACCCAGGAATTGTCAGACTCGAAAAGTCCTGGCTAAGGAGTTATGTATGGTGGCCAGGATGGATAGGATATTGGTAATGGCGGTAGCATAGCTGCAAATGTTGCCAAGAATCTAGACCTACACCCCCTTTCTGCAAGCTCAATACTCGAGTGGGAAACACCTAGGGGTCCATGGTCTAGGATACACATTGATTTGCAGGAGCCAACTAAAGGGCACACATTGCTTAATAGTGATAGACGCATACTCAATTGGGCTAGGCATTATGCACTCAACTACAACAGAAGCTGTTATCAGACAACTAAGGACAGCTTTTTGCAACACAATGGCTTTGCCGGATTTAAGTTTTGTCTGACAATGGACCACAAATTCCACGAAGCAATTACATTTGAAAGTTCCAAGCAAACAAGGGATTAAGGCACGCACTAAACAGCGCGCAGGCACTGGCGCGGCTACGAACGTACTGGGTGAATGCATGGTCCCCCGTTTTACTAAAGAAACACTACAGTGACACAATTAAGGAACGGGAGATTACAGGAAAGATATATAACTATTAAGTATACAAACACATTCAGCCGAAACACCAAACATCCACAACAAATAAAAGCCCAGCAGAATTATTAATTTGGGCAGAAAACTTTTAGAACAAAACCTAGACAGACTTCATTCACATATAGCCCTGAAAAAACCAACAACTGCATTCAGTAAGTGCCCACCCACATTTGACATCCAGGGACCTAGTCTATGCCAAAAAACTTCAATGGGGGAACCATTGTGGATACCAGCAAACAATAACTTCAAATAAACGGGGCGCGCAGGTCATGCAGAGTAGAGACAAAGATGGAAAGAGCTGAGAAGACACAATAGACACTCAGATCAAGGGCCCATGATGAAACACTACACCATCCCAGGGGCAGGAAGGAAAGGAACTTACACAAACAAAAGAATCACCTCCAATATTAGACAGAACTAGCCAAGCCAGAGAGGGGGGGAGACCCTCAAACACAAATTGAGAGGGGGGAGGGGAAGACGCCTCCTCAAATAAGAAGAAGTAACAAACAAACCTTAACAACCGATACAGCAGCCAATGCTAACACTAGCCTTCCCGATGGATTCGCAACACGGCACCGGGAACCAGAGTAGAAGAAGACAACGTGGGAGACTGGAGCAGGCTTTTCGGAGAACCATCACGAAGCACTCGCTGCGGGAGCGGCCGGATGCCGACTGCAACCAGCCAGGAAAGCCCTGGCGGGAGCGGCAAACCAACTCTACCTCCAGGAGGCTCCAACGGAAGAGATGGGAGAAAGCAGCAATCCGTACAAACAGTCGGAGTATGAACGCCACGACTGAATTGTGCAGGTCGGCAGCGAAACGACAATAAAAGCCCACCTATTTGTGGCCTACGTACATAGGTGAGACCTGATGTTGGACTGGACCACAATGGGAGGCCGGTGTTAGATATCTGCATACTCACCTCAGATAGGGCTGGTCTGGACGGCGGGGATTTTGCACGAGCTGTCATTTTGGCTCGAGCCTCGAAGTCCAGCTATATAAAGGCTGGCCGCGGTTCTGTGAGCTTCAGTTCCTGTAGAGAAATAAAAAGAGAAAAAATCACTGGGTTTCATCTTGTCTCCTTTTCCCACAACAGCAGCAAACAAACAAACAAATTTATCAAGAAAACTTCACTGTGATCCTTGCTTGTTTTCAGGGTAGATTTTTCTTTTCAGTGAACCCCAAATGCTACTTAAACAGCTAAACAATGAATTTTTTTTAATAAAAATCATGCATTATTAGAGTTTTGAAACCATTTGTCTGAAATGGTATAAAGCTTTGCTTGCCTGAGCAGGGGGTTGGATTTAGAAGACCCCCGAAGGTCCTTCCAAACTCTGTGATTCTAACCTAATTCTAAACATTATAATTATTTACATTTTATTTGTTAAAAAGATAAAAAGGTAAATGGTTTTCCCCTGCTCAGTTGTCTCTGACTCATCTCTGTTTCTTAGCTGAGAGTGTGTGTCTTTAGAGGACTCTTCTGTGATCGTGCTGGTATGATATCATGCTGAGGTGCACGGACATTGTTGACCTTCCCCTATCGAAGTGGTACCTATTTCCCTACTTGCATTTGCCACACTGCTTTAAAAAATGCTAGCTTGGCAGGAGCTGAGGCAAGAGCTGGAGCTTTTTCCCCATGCTTGTGTAAATTGGATCTCCAAACTCCCAACCTTCAGGCTGCTAACCAGGCATCTTAATTGCTAGGTCCATGCGTCC